>JARYHS010012453.1:0-29703 GCA_031002005.1 Vandiemenella viatica
AACATGTTTCCTTCATATTTCTGAAGACGATCTTGTAGATAGTCATAATAATAGATTGAGATGCTGTTGTACAGAAGAAGAAAATCCGCAGAAGACAGTGAAGTCATTAAATGATATGCTGGTGCTTTTTTAGTGTGGTAACAAGATTATATGAAGAAAATGATAAATATGTGAAAAATGTTGAAATCATCGAGACGACTGTGTCCCATCTGTGCAGAAAAGAGTAATTTTTGAACTCGTGCTGCAGATCAATTTCTCTCTTTGTGAAAAAAGGTAGCAGTGTAAGATTAAGTTTACCGTGATACTACGTTAAATAAGGTTGCATACTGCACAATGACTTTACTTGTATGAAACCTAATCCCATACTTTATCTCTGTCTAGACCCTAAGTCTGAGGCTTGAAGTGATTACATATACAGTGCACTTAAATGTAGTACCAAGTGGTCTGTGGATAAGGTGCCCACTTTCATAGTTCCAGGTAACAAATTCTAATATTGGCGCATTTTTAAGGGATTTTTTTTATGAGATACGCCAGGAAGATCCGTGGCTCGAATTTGACGTTAAAGTGTAGGTCTCGGGGAAAAGGAGCTCTGACATACTGGCTTAGTACGCCTCCTTCGGGAGGATCCAACCAATCTTTGGGTTGTGGACTAAGTTTAATTTAATTTAATTTAATTTAATTGCAATGGAGCACAGGCTCCGGTGGCAATTTCCCTACACAGCTATCTTCCCCCTATCCTGCACCCACCTACATTTGCCCTCTACAAATTTTTTCTTTAAATTCCTTCAAAGTTTTCGGTAAATTATTCATCGTTTCTCTTGGTAACTCATTCCAATCCCTGACACCCTTACCTAAAAAAGAGAATCTTCCCACACCCTTGTGCCTGAAATCGAGTGCCAGCTTGTGGTCATGGTCATCTTTTCCCTTCCATGCACTACTTTTCATACCTACTGCAATATCTTTCCATGCCTCATCACCAGTATATGCCCTGTACACTCCCATGACCCTCCTCATCCTCCTCCTGTCTTGCAATGAATCCCATTCCAGCTCCTTTATCATATCCGTCACTGATTGCATTCTGCGATAATTTCCAGAAACAAATCTAGCAGCCCTTCTTTGCACCCTCTCCAACTCCTGTATTTGATACGTAAAATGAGGGTCCCATACTACACTACCATATTCGAGCAATGGTCTGACCAAAGTTTTGTAACCCAATTCCTTGACTTCTCTCGTACATCCCCTCATAACTCTCTCCAACAAGTGCAGAACTCTGAAACCTTTTCCTACCACCTGTCCTATGTGTCCTGCCCAGTTAAGTTTGTTATCAAAAGTAATTCCAAGATATTTGCATTTCAAGTCTTCAGCAAGCAATTCTTTCCCCACCTTATATTCATAATTAACCTTTTGTTTTTTATTTGTGTATCTAATAAGCTGACTCTTCTTTGCATTTATCTTCATTCCATGTTTACTAACCCAATTAGATATCCTGTCCAGATCACCCTGCAACTGTTTACAATCCTCTATCGTTTTGATTCTTTTATACAGCATTATGTCATCTGCAAACAATCTAATTTCAGATAGTAAACAGGCAACACAATTATTCATTAGAATAATGAATAGCAATGGTCCCAATACGCTACCCTGTGGCACACCACGTAGTCAACAACGCTGTGTTGCTTCATGTAGCTTCGGAATTCGTCGAATAACAGTGGAGACTTGAGTATATTCTAGTTAAAATTGCTGACTCTCCCATCGTCCCAAATCGTTGACTACACCCAAATACTTGCAAGCAGTAATTTAAGTTCTCGCTACAGATTGTCAGACCGTGCCATAAGCATTATGTTAGACCCACACCAGTAATGACAGAATGGCAGATGATTTTTTAATTTCTTCATTATATACTGATATATGACGTGTATTCCACACGCTGTATCATTACATACCTTGGATCACATCGTCGACGAACTGTTTCAAAATTCCTCCTATGAAATACGGTATGAATTTGTACTCCTAGTCCATATTTTTATTTTCTGAGTTTAACTATAAAGAGTAATCTGTTTCATTCCACCTACCAGCTACCTAACTGTAAAATATATTTGTCAGCATCCTACAGATCAGTTTATCATTTCGAAATAATAGGAAACACTGTTAGATAAAAAAAATACATTCCGTACCCCGAGACACCCTTTTCAGTTGTCTGTTAAATAGTGTTGCACACAACACAATAACTTTTCTTATACGAAGTCTTCAGAACCCGCGTCCATATTGACGTTTATTGCGAGCAATTACGAACGATCACTTCCGGAATTAGGCTGAATTCACTTAGGTAATTGGATTATGGAACATACTTCAAGCAAGTTCCAAAGTGGTTATTGCCATAACGGAAATTTGATCGAAGAACTTGGTCTTTTCTGCAGGTCTCAAATGCAGTGCTCATAGTGCTAATGATTTTGATTATAGTTTTTAGGCAGGTTTCGGCAACTACGCAGGCCTATGCTGAGGTTTCTGCCTCAGGAAAAAACAAAATTCACAAACAAAATAACACGGCAGACAACAGTAGAAATATAAACGATTCTAGGGATGATTTCAACTCTTTTCTCCCTTGCAGTGTCATTTTCCGCAGGTTAAAAGTGCAGGAAAATTCGTTTTTAAAGTTTATTGGCTCTTATTTTCTAGTATTAATTTTATTTATTTCGTCACATTTACTGAAACGAAAATTATTAAATTTTCATCATAAATGAGAATGGAAGTAATCAAAACTGCTGATTCATACGACGAAACGATTATCGCATTTAATCACCTAGCTGTACCAAAAACTGGAAAAATCATTTTAAAGAAACCCCAAGAAAAGTATTCGTTCGCAAAAGTAATTAAATGTTCATTAGGATGTGAAATGGATTATTACTGCGGAGTGTACACCATATGGCACACTAGAGCACATAATAAAACATAATTTCCTTTTACGGGGAATTGTGAACAAACTTTTAAGCTAATATCAGTTACTTATGACGTTTATGAAAAATTGGAGACAGTTCGTCACAGAAACTCCTTCCTAATATTTTCGCCCGTTGATAAAAACTTAATATTTCTGCCAAGTTCGAGTAGCTCTGCCTTGAAACTATTTTGTTTTTACTGATTTAGCAAATAGTCGAAAAATATTCATCTTTGGATTATTATTTACGCTTTAAAAACTTATATGAATACAATAACACTTATTTATTGATTCAAAAAGTGAATATTAACAATATTGCGGTCTCGGTTCTCACTCGTTTCTAGACTGCAGTTTCTGGTCATGGTAAACGTAATACTTAGCTTCCTGCTTGTAAATCACCCATTTCACTCAGTCCATTGCTAGGATGAGAGATCATCACAGTTTTCATGCATGTGTGTAGTTAGGATCTAGTAATGCAGAGACACAAATAAATGGTATCTGAAAGTGGTATTTAAAAGCCTTCGCATGTAACAGATTTATTAAGCTATTTTTTTACCCGGTTGCAGTAAATTCAAGTGCCATCTCTTGCATTATTTTTTCTTTTGCTTCAAGGATATAACGAAATTCTTTGGTATATAAAAATGACTTTTGCTAGCCTGAGTCTTATTCCTAAGTTAATCTGGAGAAGATATTTCATCTGTTGGCCCCGTTGGTCTAATAGTGAATGAGGGAATATTAGGAATTATGTTTGTAGTGTTAATGAATCGTTTTTGCAGCGATTTGTATTTGTTCTAGGTTTTGTTCTGTGTGATACGGAAACAATGAGTCCTTCTTACCTTTAGTATAGACGCATCCTACAAAAAGTAGCTGGTATGTTTCAGACATCAATTCAATGCAAATATTCTGTTTAGGTAGTGGTGCTTAAACCCTAAATCAAGGCAACTGGAAATAAACGACTAAATCGTATTACATCAAAATTTAAATATCTTGTAAATATTTTGTGCAAATATGTTCTTTTCAACAATAAAATGTGTTTAGTTGTATTAGTTACTGCTCTTGAACACTGGAACATCTGAATCAAACCTTTGATACGCAGGTAATCAATCAGCAACAATATTAACATAGAAACAATGTAATAGATTCTTCATAGCATTAAAAAGCGGCGGCATAGAGCGTTTGGAGGAAATTCCGCCATTTAAAACCTGAGTCACTAATAAATAGCTACTATTTACTTTCCATGTGTACAAACGTTTATTTAATGTTTTAGATGCATTCTGCTGAGCTGATGGTTTCTATCTGAAAAAGAACTGTGTACTGCTCTCTTCACATTCCGTCATTTACATTTCCTTAGTCTACTGACACATATCACGCGGTTTCAACAGTGTAAATATTGATGTTATTCGACTATTATGGGGAAGACGAATACTGGTTAACTGTTTGTGCCTTTTAAATCTTTAGCTGGAATTATATGCCCGAGCACTGTCTTCAAAAATTTAATATTCTTTAACCATCATATTAAAATGTAAATATTTATTTAATAAAGTGTTTTCGCAGACATGGAACATCAATTAGAAATTATTTTTAGCATAGATTTAAACCATTATTACCTTCTTATTGCAATTTTTAGATTATGGAGCTCCAAAATTATATTTTCTTCTGCGCATTTCATATTCATGTGTGAATCTTTATATGAATTTCAAAAATATCGCCTTCAGAATTAACTAAAACCAAATCATCTGAACACGGCACATGAGCGTCAGGAAAACATAGTTATTTAAAATAAGCTTTACTACTATGGGCAACATCCTGAACTGATAACAGAAGCTAAAATCCAAGGAAAGGGAGATAAAGGCAGAAGATTGACTAACGGCCAACTTATTTTGCCTCGGATAGGTCTGAATCAATACAAACTAGAAATGCATGTGCTATGATCATCACCAACGTTTACTAAGGAGAATTCTCAACAAGAAGAATTAACGGATAAATGACATATCACAGTCGTGTCCATACAACCAATAGGAGGGGGTTTGTGATATTTTAATATTTCATTTCCTGATACGCATAAAACAGGCACACACGAAGAACAACAAACAGTATCCAACTTTTTACAAACAGACTCTTTCAGGCACAATTGCACTGTTCATATTTTCCTTTCATGCTTCCAATAGTACATTGTTAGTCTCAACACAAAAGGGTATTTGCGATAATTTTAAAAAAGAAGACTGAAAAGTTTTAAAACGTTGTTTCATTCAATTTTTCGCAAAGACTGACATTTAAAATAAAGATAAACAATGACAAAAACAAATCAATAGAAACTGCAAGCAAGAATGCTGTGAACTATTTGATACTCCATTCTTACAACTGTGCTTACTTTGACTACCATATACAGCGAGGTAAAAACTTGGCGAAAGGTTCGAAATATTAACGCACTGTTGACGGGATAAGCTGAAATGGGAAAGTGGAATTAAAGCCAATGTTTTTACGGAACATGTTCGGGCTGCCTGTAAGATCCTACGTTCCACAAAATTACGAGAAATCTTGGTGAACGAAGACCTGGCAAAGATGAATGAATTGAGCGGTACTCACCCAGCGTCAGGTCAGCTTGGCCATGCCTTTGTGAGTGACTGGCTGTGGCCCCCCACCAGCCAGGGCACAGCCTTAAAAAACCGGTGCGCTCAACGCAACAGGTGCCCGGCCTCCACCCCACCTCACGTCTCCTGCCTCGCCAAGGTTATCACACACTCCCTCACTGGATCATACAGTACAGTGTCTTCAGTGCCATAATCATTAACATGCTTTCTTGGTCAAGCCCAACACTTCTTGGATTCAGCAGTAACGCTCTGGCTTTGCATTCGGGATCATGCGGTCATACGGATTTGGGTTTTCCAAATTCCTCTAAGCGAATACCGAGATGATTCCCTCAAAAGGCTATGTCCAAATTCCTTATCGTTTCCACCTCTAATAACCTCGACATCAACGACGCGTAAAGCCATTTAAAAAAAAATATAATGAAAGTTCTTAGAGTTTAGTTTTGCTTGGTATATCACGAAAGTTCCGGCTAATTAGTAAAATTTGTGATGGAAGGGTGTGATGACCTCTGTACCCTATATATTGTTTTTTTTAGGGGGGGGGTTGGGCCATGTCGATGACGTGGTCATTAGCGCCCAAGCCCATTTGAATTTCTATTGCTTGACAAGATCAACTGTAGTACTTTCTATCTCGTTTGTAGTAGATAAAACACGCATAAAACAGGGCGAGTTATTTGACAAAAATCGCTACCGGACAGTGGTTACAACTTATCATCAAAGAAAATCTTTTACTAATTTCGGAACTGCGTGGGTTAACAAGGAATAAAAAAATGTAAATACAAGTGAAGTACAGACGATTGTTTTATTATAGGAAAAGCGGTCATATGTAATTAATACTTACAGCAGTTTTCGTCACAACTTATTCCAAACACACAAATTCCTTGTTAATCCTGACAAGCATTGGTGTGAGTGTAGAAGAAGTTTTACCGCTCAGATTAGACAGAGATCCAAACGGTTGCTGTAGGTGCAATGAAACTAAGACGTTTAGCGATAAAAATATGTTCTATGTTTGTGAAATCAATTTACTAGAAGGAAGCTAATCGTTTTAAATCATTTTTGCATTAAAAACAAAATAATTAAATTTCGGTTCATCTTAGTGGCAGAGAAACAGTTTCAAACATCAAATTGCAATCCACTCCGCCTTGTCGTGGCTATGACATACCCGTTAAAGGAGATTAATGGAAGCATCATATCGAAGTTTACATGACATGAAGATCGTTTTATGGGACCGTAAATACTCCGTGCGGGACCGAGATACTAACCAGGTACAGTCCCCATGGCATGCACCATAACAACTCAGCCACCAGACCAAATGGCAAGGAACCCCCGAAATGACACGCCATTACTTGCATAAAATTACTTTGCAATGTACGGCTCAGCCATTTTAATGTTAGCAGCAAAGTTAGGAAAAACTAATTAGGAATCTGATGTAGGTGCGAAAGCATCCTCTACCATAGATGATGTATCGTGGATAATAGACATCATATAGACGTGAATTAATATCTGAAACAAATGATGTCATCCATTTATTTTATTGGAAAACAACCGAATTTCGTGTTGTTTAATTTGCTAGAGCATTAATTTACCCGCAAGTGATCCAGCTTCGAACTTGGAATATGCCGTTTATTCAGGGAGTGTTCAAATGTGCACGTTACACATCGAAAAAAATTCTAAGCCCGTCATTTATGTTCAGGATACCTCGAGCCTTACAAGGGATTCTAAAGTAAGTAGTCAGCAAGTTGTTTCGAAACCACCAGGTAAATATCGTTAAAAAAGCATCAAGATACGTACGATTAGTCACGGTATAGATTCTGCAAGTCAGATGTGAAGTTTAAACGTGTGATTCTGTGTTTAAATCGTAATATAATATAAACGCGAATCACGGTTAATTTGAATTTGAATCAGATCAGCGTGATTAACGATCTACAACTTAATGATTGCCGCGAAAATTTGGAATAGGATTTTCTAATTTTTGTTTCATATGCTGTGGTGCTTACATTTAATAAATAAAACTCTTACTTTTTTACTATTTAATTATTTCCAATCTTTATAGAAATTCAAACTAACACCGTTTTAGAGGCTTCAGTATTGTGTATTTCTGTAGATTACAAGGTGTTTATCTTTTACTTTCAATGTGTTTTGCATACATATTCTATGTTACAGTATTATTGTAGGCAATTTATACCGCAGTTGGTTAGTTAATTAATTGTCACCGATTTTTATTTGTTTATTCCCGTACGTGTTACCATCATCAGCGACGAATTAGTTACATTATTTATGGCAGGTCTGGTAGCTGAACACCTCTGCTTTTCCCACAAAGCGTGTTCCGTCTAGAGCCATCTGTCATAGTATTGTCTGCTAGATGTAATACAGAGCGCCTAGTTTTCCGCGGCCATCTTGTTTGTTGCTGTATTTTATATTTTTCCACCTCTTAAACGCCTCTTACCCCTCGAGAGTTTTTCACTTTATTTATTTATTACTTATCAAAATTTTAAGTTCTTTCTTTCCACAGGATCTTTTCGTATTAATACGGACAGCAAAACTCAAACTGGAACTTGTTTAAAACTGAGGTCGGGGACGCAATCGGAAACCCACCGACCCTGTACGCGCACATTTCTCTTTGACATACAACAACTCATTGTCAGCTGTCGGGAGGACGCGGGTTCGAATCTCCGGCTGGCTATCCCGATTTGGGTTTTCCATAGTTTCCCCAAATCAGGCGAATGCCGGGATGCTTCCTTCAAAAATCCATTGCCGAATTCTTTCCCGTTCCTTGTACTCAGTCCATTCCTACGTCGATGAGACGTAAAGCCATAAGCAAAAAAATTAAATAATAACAATAATAAAAAAAATACAATCAGCTGTCCGTAATGATACTGGATCGTTTCGATTACTTCTTGCTGCAACATTCATAAGCTTATGAAGAAGTGAAGGCAACAAATGGATGAATCTTCCAAGAATCGGTCCTAGACGATCTCACATGTGATGAGACAGCTTAGCCGAAATGGTTCTTGTCGTATTTATGCAAAGAGACCACGTGGCATACCAGGATATTTTACGGATCAGGATATCGGTAAACCAACATGCAAAATTCAGAAATTGTGCAAATGAATTTTATGACTGAGTATTGAGTATAGTAGCTATAAAGAATGTCAAATTGAACTTTAATCGTTTAGAACTTGAGGCCCCTTTACATCCATACATGAGTTATCTACATTTCTTTATGTTTTTATTTCACGGTGTCAATAGTTTTCACACGGGATTTAAGTGAAATCAGTGGTGTTTCAGTCTCGAATCTAACTGCTGACACTTCGCTCGAACGTCAGCCTGGAATATAAGAAACTCCATTCATTTTCTCACCTAAATTTGTGGGATCAAGTCTCTTTTGTTTGGGTATCTCAAAAATCAGCGCAGTTTTCGGTACTTCTAAGCATCAGAAAGACATGTGAATCCCAAAATGAAGAGACAGATATCAAAATAAAATTTTGTAGCATCTAGTTGGGACGTATTACGAGCGATGTAAATGCCCTTTACTTATGAAAAATGACTTCGAAGTAGTAAACACATCAGAAGTGAAATTAAAAAATAAATAAAAAAGACTGGCTTTTTGACAAAGATATAGCACATTAGTTTCCAACTTATTAGTAGAAATTTTATATAGAAAATACGATTCATACAGGGTACTTTTATTTATATGGACGCAAACGGACAGCTACAGAAATACAAAGACGTCTCAGATCATAGACGGCCAAAGATTACTAACAAGACGTTTTTCACGAAACTTTTTGGTGTCTGAACGAATGTATTTATGTTCGCTTCATTGCGTGGAAGAAGAACAGACCGAAAGTAAACAGCAAAGCAGAAATTCGTATGCGTTCAAAATATGATGCTATAGCATCATATCAAGAAGAAGGGAAGCTAGCTCTGAAACATTTTAGTCTCAGAGTTATTAGTATTTAACGATATAAAAGTGAAAATGAAACAGTCATCAGCTTGTCATTGCTGCTGTGACATTTCTCATTGTTTCTGAATTTAAATTAAAAGCAACGCTATTTAACATATTACCATTGTTCATAGACGTGATAAATTGTAAAGATGATTCATAACAGCAGGTTAAATTTTTTAAAAAAGGGTGTTATTGCTCGATGCGCGCATGATGTTAGAAGAATAATACCACTAGCCGAAAGAGCGTTATTGAATAGTTTCAGAGATTTACCTAGGACTCAGAAAAAGTTTTTAAAACTAAATGTGTGGATCAGGGTACTTCGAGGAAGTTCAGTTTGGACTTTAGGAATACCAGAAAAAAGGGAAGTAGAATCATTTGAAATTGGATGCTACAGAAAGATGCTTAAAATTAAATTGATGAATAAAGTATGGAATTAATGTGTTCTGGAAATGATGGGTGAGGAGAGAAGTTCATGCACGAGTTTCACGAAAAGATGAGACACTGCGGAGGGTTTCATTTTAAGACATGCCGCATTGGTTGATTGTTAAAGGAGGGAATAGTCGAGAGAAGCAGCTGTAGATAAAGGCAACGTATGTTGTAATGATGGATAGGAAGAGGTGACGGACAGGAGGCGGGTTAGACTCCCCGCTAGGCTTCGGTCGCTCAATTAGACGTCATTGAAGTCCTTGCTCTGGCAACGCCGCTCCGACCCCCGCGAAGCTACACAAAAAACAGACACCGCACAGGCAGACATAATAAACAACTCCCGTCTGCTACAGCAGGTGACGTGACCAGCCTGCCATCTGTCGGCGAGTCCGCGCAGCACAACTGTCACGATGGTTCTACCATCAAAACACTGAGCTCCAAGTGCCGTTTCTTGTGCTTTTAAGCTAACTTTTTGTTGCTCCCTGGTTGTAACTCTTTTAAACGTGAGCCGACATATTGTGAGTAAGAAACGATGAGCAAGAAAAAGCATCCGCTCTTACAAAGAGTAATTCAAGCCTTTCCGCTTGTAACAAGAAGTAACGAACAAGAGAAAACATCACTTTTTCTTGCGTTAATAGTATTAATGTGACAAGTGTAATAGTTGCTCGCTTTTTCAATTAAAGGCTGAAATATTAGACAAATATGTTAATAGAGTACTGCGCTTTTGAGATACCTGGTAGCTGAATTTTAATCCTTCGTTAATGCAAGCTAATTGCAAAAAAGAATTTCAACGACGCCTGATCCAAGCTCTGATCCCTCAATTCCTTTTTCCAAGACAGTCTCGTTTTGTGACACGATTACAACTTTCCGAGATGGTGATGTGAGAAATATTACCCGTCTTGGCATGATGGGAACTGATATTTAGGTTTTAACTATTTTTTTTTCATGCTTTTTGGCAGATTTACTTTATTCGAGGTAGGACTATGACGAAATAGGAAAACAATATGGCATGTTTTATGGAACTGTCCGAAATTCTTCTGGAGTGGTTTAGGGGAACCATGGATTAAAAAGAATCACTCGGTGACCAATGTGGAAATCAAAAGGATTGCGTATTCAGTAGAAGTTCCTTTTTTCGGTGGTGATGATAAAGGAGTGTTATATTGTAACTGGTTTGTCAAGAGAGATTTTGTCGTCTTGGAAGTACATTGTTGTGTAGCTCTGCGTATCCATCGATGGACTTTACAGCTTCTATATATCTTCTATTCTTTTTTTGCTTCGTCAACATTGAGATCAATATACGCGGGAGGGGATTTGGGAAAAGGGAAAAGTAACGGGAAGGAATGCGACTATGGCCGTTTAAAGGAACCTTCCCCACATTTCGGGAAACCATGGAAAACCGAACTCTCGATAGCTTGACAGGTATATAAACCCTGTCCTCCCGATTGCTGAGCTTTACTGCTCACCCACCACGCTTTGTGTATTGGTACAGTATATACATCTTCATTTTGAAAATAATATGAAAATAAATTTCCCTTTACAGTCTCTTTGTGTGTTATAAAAGGATGAAAATTAAATGGCTTTAAATTGGAGTAAGTTGTGGTCTGTATGATTTTCCACATCCTTATTCCCAGAATTTCCAACGTGCAATCAACAGCGATTGGGTATGCATTCTCCAACAACAGGTCGGGTATTGACAATATACTTATCTCATGGGTTGTAGGTTTAAGCTTTCTACCAACCATGCCGAAATAGCCTGGAGACATGTCACAAAAATTTTCACTTTTAACATTTGTTGTATTTCCTGCTGGCCAACATTTCTATGTCTATGTTAATTTTAGAAGATGATCAAAATTATCTGTACTTATGGTGGTTTTCCTTTGATGATTCTTGCGTTGTAACAAATGCTTCCGCTGCATGCTCAGTTTTCTAATGATATTTTTATTCTACCCTTTGTTACCGAATTTCTTTTTAAGTAAATTTTTCCCCATCGCAGAAAAATTCGCTCTAAGGCTAACAAAGAAATAATGTGTAAACTCACGCAAATAGTGCAGTAATCTCGCCGAAGATTTGTGTATATTTGTAATGCTAAAAAAAAAAAAAAAAAAGTTCTCATAGGTCGTTCAAGTTTAGAAACCAAACGCTCCAAGGTACAACAAATTAAGGCTCCAGAAATAAAATGAAATAGATTTTATTCCTTTCAATTTCGACACTTTGTATTGTCGGGAAAGGTAGAAAAAAATCGTCTGAGCAAAATTCGTCTCGGAAAAGTCACGATAGAGAGCGCTTGGTGGGTAGACATACCAATTGACGCATCGCTTGCAGGTATGTTAGAATTTTATTGATATTTTTACGGCAGAAGTTATTTGGCCATAATCGTGAAACGCGGGATAAATTGTTATGAAGTATACGTTAAAAACGTTTATTGTAACTATCTCGAAACGCAAGGGATACTGAGAGAATGAATGCATGAAATCGATCGTATAAGTGACACAAATTTGCGTCTGTTATATCCCGAGAGTTGGTACCAGAAGAATTGTTTTTAGACTTTCATGTTATACCTTTTTATAACAAAAATATTTCGAAAAAAAAGAGTTCAAGTTTCAGTCATCAGTGTAGGCATATCCTACTTTGTTAGTTGTCAACGAAATTGTTTTTCACGTCTGTTATAAAAAGTAAGAATCTTTTTATTCATTTAGTCATTCTGTGCCAAATGACTTGCTCGATGCCACCTTCGTTGCTGTCTACTCGATTTTGGACAAACGACAACTGTATATCGTTAATATCACCATTATATAAAATAATATTAAATAATAGAGCAAAGTAACCCATTCTCAGCGTTCTAGATTAAATTAACCCATTCATTACTCATTCCGACAAATTGTTTACTGTTCTATATTTTGAGCATCGAAAAGGGTTAGGGTAGGAAAACAATCTTCTCTTTGTTGGTGAATTCGGTACTGAACTGAGTTGATGAACTGTCAATTGTGATTGTGTGGAAGTGCTATTCACATCTTAGTTTAATGTGCGCCTTACATTCATAAGGAACGTCGAAAGTGGAATTTTGTTTACATTTCGTTCTGTTGACAGTAGTGTTGCGTGCTGCATAGAGAATTTTACTTTCTTGTGTAGTAGCACTGTGAAACATTATGATGCTCTGTTCCATGTCCCTTGTCATCATTCAAAATTGATGCATTACTGAATATTTTAAATCTGCCTTAAGAGAGTGCAGTAAAAGTCGTATAATTAGTGGAACCGATGGCAGAAAAATGACTGATTATCTGGAAAAGTCGTGAAACTGGAAGCTAGGCTACAAAATTGAATAAGAATCATTAATGCGTTTTAGACGAATAATAAATGAGAATGAAAAAAAATTACTGAGGAGGTTCCAAACCTTTTTCAGCCTTAGGGCGAATTTTTCTGCAACTATTTATCACGCCTTGGAGCTGATGCTATATCTTTTGCAGTAAATGAAACAATGCGAGTATGCATGTAGGTGTCAGCCGCCTCGTGTGGTGTAGTATGTAACAGAACATGGGCGAACAGGTGAAGCGCTAATTTCATGTTAGTTTTACACTGTGGTGATGATGGTGTTCAGTCTAAAATTTTTAATGTAGTATATTTGGATGAGAAATGGCGCAGAATCGTCGAACATGTAGAGATAAGGAACAACACTTTAATCAGTCTTTCCAAGAAACAGCACAATTGTGCTTCTTCATCCTACAGAATCTCATATTCTTCATAACTAAAGGTGTTCACCACTTCCAGACGTGGTACATAATGGGAAAACTGAAGGAGTGTAATCTTTCATTCGATTATTTCTTCACTGTTTTCGCCTCGTCGACTACGATGTGATTAGGGACAGACTTTTTTTTTACTTATGGCTTTACGCCTCGTCGACTTCATTAGAGGCGCGATGGGATTGGGAACAAGGAACGGAAAGGAATTCGGCCGTGGCCTTTTGAAGGAATCATCCCGCCATCTGTATTCGAACCCAAACCGCTCAACCACCAAGCTCGGTCTAGGGGCAGACAAGTAACGGAAAGGAATACGGACGTAGCCTTTTGAATGACCCGAAATCTGAATGGTCGGACGAGGTTTCGAAGCCGCGGCCACCCGAATACCAAGTCCGAGCACTACCACTCACTCATCATTCTCAGTCGTTATATGGTAATTAGCCGCAACGAATGAATTGTGTTTCATCGATAAGCATGAACTGCTGTTCAGTAAATTGACAGACTTAAATTTCTGGCTGTATTATACAGCTTGCGACCTGTATCCTATTAATTCCAGTGCCTCTAATGTGAATTTACACCTAAGCGGGTAGAACCTGTTGTATGCAACAGTCTGACTACATTTATTATTGAAACAGAAATTTAGATTATTGATTCGCAATCTGAGATTAACGAAACAGAAAAATGAGAATCGTGTCTACAGATAGATTCTGAATGCTGACATCTGTACCGACAATGATACTAATAAATAAAACGTTCTTGTGGAATATGACATAAAATCGTATAACAGGATTAAAGCGAGATAAAATTGTGAACAGCCACAGAAGAATTTCGATAAAATATTTGGTTCGATAGATCAGCACAGTACGTAGATGACCATAAAAACAACAGCGCATTAGATAAATAAAAAAAATATTTGCTGATTATACAGTGGAGGGGGAAATATCTGTTGAATACACAAAATGTATAGCGTACCATTTGATAGTAAACTTAATTGGGAAGGACGCATTGTGCAGGTGTAAGAAAGAGGTTTGAAAGTTCTGTAATCGTAGGAGTGAGAGGATTTGGATTAGGATTAGGAATCATTGGAAGAAAGGAGGGGGGGGGGGGGAAAGAATGCTGGATGTGTGTAAGGCCTGGATAGATAATGGGAGAAGAACTTGGATGTTGATGTTGAACGGAAGACATTCCATATCTGAAGTTAGGCGTAAGGGGGCGTGAAAGTTTTCATTTGAAGTAAGGAAGTCAGGAATAAATGATCATTTCGGATGTAATACAGCTTACCTGGAACAGTCAAAACATTTAAAGTAAAAATTTCACGTGACGTCAGAGTAGGTTTATATGGAAATTACCACCGGGGCGTAAGCTCCGTCCAATACGTATCTGTTTCTTGAGAACAAACAAATATATTTTCTCCTTGTTTCTGTTCATAAAACAATTCGTTATTAGCCTTGTCGTTTAAATTTTACCTTGTTTTCAGGTTATTACCAGGACCATGTGCAACATGTTTTTTACTGTTTAATGTGCCGCAAATAGTCAGGTTTTGTCGTAGAAGCCAGGGTTCTATTTATTTCGTCTCGACGTAGGGGTCCGCAGTGCGGGAGGCTCTTTGTCGGGGGTCATCTGTGCTGGAGGCTTCCGGAATTAGCTCTCACGATGTTCGGTCGAAAATCCAGGAACCAAAAAAGTAACTGTTATGTGGATTTTGTGTAAAGTGACCTCCCAGGTCTTTTTGTCACCGCTGCCGACGTATGTAGGCATAAATCAAGAAATGACGGTAACAGCGATGACAACACATGCGTATATCTACTTTGCGAAGAGGAATAAAAATTTCAGCAGATTCCATTTTGATACTCTCTAGCGAGTTATTGAGTGTGGGGGAGAAATACGATTGCTCCAAACAACAAGTTTGTACTAAACATCTCTACATCTGTCAAGAACGAATTCTAATCACAGGTTTTTTAGTCTGCAAGGAAAATGGAAACTTGTCCCAACCTTCATTTAGTACAAATTATAACTCTAAAAATTTTTGTTATTTAGTTTTTGAGCTACAGAAACAGTTCATTTCGAATCAAGAGCATTTTGTAGGTAACTACCATTTCAGTTCAAATGATAACCGAATTTACACCCAACAGAGCTAGAGGAATTTTTAAGAGCAGTAAAAATATGTGAATAAATAGCTAATATGTAGGAAATAACGAACCAGGATGATGTTGAAAGACTTGCAACAAAAATTGCAGAAACAACTCAGTATATTAAGGATGAAACTGAACAAATAGGAACAAAATTAAATGCACCGATAAAATTAGGGGAAGGGCAAAGGAAACTTTAGGCATAAAGTGTTACGAAACAATCAAACTGCTGAACAACGCAGAAATTTGCGTGTTATCGCAGATTTTCTCATTTCTCTACATATATTGACATTATTATGAGACTTGTCGCCATTTTTCAGCGCTATGGTTTCTTTTCTGGACCTGCATGATGACATCTTTTTTCCCTTCGGACTTAACGCTTCGTCGACGTCGTGGTCGTTAAAGGCAGGAGGGGTTTAGGGGAAAAGGAATCGAAAGGAGCTCTGGAGCTTTTAATGGAACTATAGAGTTATTTCGGGAAACCATGGTATTCCGAAGTCTGGATGGCCGGACTTGGAATTGAAGTCCCGAATGGCAGGTTCGTTTTTATGAGTCAGATCATATATATAACGCTGATAAGAAATTGATACTGATACATATTTATCTGGCAGTACTGAAGTATATATTAGTTTCGTCATCACTGGTTCAGCTTTATTGACAATATTATGTGTCCGACAGCACAACGTATCGTCAACTTGCGTCAGCTTTGCTTCTATAGACAGTGGACACAGTCGTTAATGAAGCCTCATCACAAACGAAGACAGGATATTGTCAATTCAGTAACTTTAAAATTATTAAAGAGTGTATGCATTATTTAGACAACTTGCATATAATGTGGGAACCAAAGAAAAATGAGAATGATATATCACAAGGAGAAATCTTGTCCTGATCTGATTGGTTCTATATGTAAGTTTATCTTTTTACTTTTGAGCCATTTTTATTAAATAGCCTCAAAACCCGTCAAAAATAATGGGTTGAACTCAGTGCTCTTCACAGTTGCTCAACTAAACACAACTGTTATTAAAAACTGCCATAATCTTAAATTTATAATGTTGTAGTGTTATACATAATTCAGCTGTACCTCGTTCCATTTCACAATCCTCGTCATAATTAACACGACTAATTAAACGAAATATTTACTTTTCTTTACAGTTGGTTTCAAACGATAATTTAAAGGAAAAAGATATTGAAGCACTACAAAAACATAAATAACAAAATCATCTACATCGATCGGATATAAATAAAAAATGTGGATTCAGTCGAAGTACATGATTTTTTAGTGTTTGTTACGCAATTTAAAACATATTGAACCAAAACAGAAACATATGAGAGAAAATTAAATTCTTAGTATGCTATAATAGCGACATCTATGGAAATACCTATGGCCGCTGTTAGCATGCAAAAGGACGTGTGACGTCATAGCGTTACAGACATAATGACACGATGACCAATCTGGCCTTTTATTAGTATATATGATAATAATTACTGGACTCTATACCCCAGCTGCAGCTTCCCTACACAATTCTTTTGGTTTATGCCCATAGTTACTTAATTCTTCTACTGTTTTTGGTGTACTGTTCAGTATCTTCCCTCCATTTTTTCGTCCAGTAGTTACAAATAAAAACATTACCATTCTGCCCTGCATAAAATCAACTGTTAATTTGTGGAGATGTTACTTTCTTCACTTGGACATACCATACCTAAATGTTCGCCCAGTATCTATCCAGACATCCTTACCGACGTATGACTTATTTAAACCCACAACACTCTTTGACTCTTTGTCATCCTGTCTTCCAGCAATACCCAACTAAGCTCATTTATCTTATCTATTACTTCGCATGCTCTACGGTAATTTTCACAGCAACTGTAGTTGTTCCCCTCTGCACACCTTCCTCAACACCTGTACCTGATACCTAAAATATGAGTGCAATGCCTTTCACTCAAGTAAGGGTCTGATCAAGTTTGACCAAACCTGGTTTGTGAGCGGTAATGCTTGGGCATTGCATTAAGAAGGATGAGAGTTAAAAACCCCGGCCATCCACATTTTGGTTTTTCATGGGTTCCCGTTATATAGAAGCAATGCACAACAACCCCTACACCAGCCAACTAAGCTTACTATTAATTGATATACCATCCACCAGAATTCTCTCTCCAATGCATGACTCAAGAAAAACTTTAATTTTCTTGTCTGTCTACTTAATAAACTGGACCTACTGGCGTTTCTCTTTATCCCGTCCAGATCCTTCAGTAGCTGGTGACAATCCTCTTTGGTCGTAATTCAATTTTACAGTATTATATCAACTGCAAAACACACTGTCGGAAATTAAAAGTGCGACACCCAAACAGTATGGTGGAATATTAGGAAACTTTGGAGTTATATCCAGGGTCGTAGCCAGAAAAAATAATAAATTGAAATAGATCAGGCTAAGTTTATTACATTTAGAAACAGTTGTCAGTAAGAAGTTCCCCCACCTTGAGCGCCTTTAGATTCGTGGATTCTTGCCCACATTGAATCAAAGTGTTTGGATGTCTCTCAACGCCTGCATGCCTTGTGCAGTCAGTTTGTGCTGGGTTACCATGTAATCTAATGTGTCTACTCCTGGCATCCCAGACATGCTCTATTGCGGACAAATGTGGGGATCGTGCGCGCCAAATTGCGATCGTAACCTCTTGCAAGGCTTGTGTATGAGGACGGCCATTACCATGTTGGAAGATGCAACTTGGATGGTGGACACGAAAGGTATTAAAATAAGGTGCAGCACCCCGCCCACATAGTGATGGACTATCATTGTGCCTTCCACAATAAGTAACTCAATCCTACTGTTGAAACTGTAACCCCCAAACCATGACAGCAATGGCTGCACTTTTGTGACGGTCTGAAATCACAGAGGGTAAGCCGTTTCTCCACTACGCCTGCGAATATGTTATCGATTATCACTTTGCCACAGACAGAATCGAGACTCATCTCTAAACACAAATATACGTCATTCACGTGTCCATTTGCGTTTTGCATTACACCAGGTTAGAAGATACTGGAAATTAAATCAGGTTAATGGAGCACATTGCATAGGGCTCAGAGAGTGTAACCCAACTTCAAGCAGTTCGTTTACAATCATCCGGAGGGTGACCCTCTCTGTAACCACACAATTTGGCGGTCTCCACGTGCTGTAGTCTTTCTGTATGGACCTGTGCCTGATCTAGGAATACTAGAGCCTTCTTTTATCAACTGTGTAACGTCTGTATACTGACATTGCACTACGGCCAATTTTTCGGGAGATTTCACGATATGATGCTCTCATTTCAAACACACCAACTCCCCGCCCTCTCTCACAGTTAGACATTTGTGTGTAGAAGGTCGTCACTCTTCGCCTTGGCATACTTCGTCAACAAGAACATTTGGACATTTTACACCACACTGTTCAATGCTTATACGCTAAAATACATAACAATCTTGCATAATAAATATCTCCTTGTTTCTCATATTATTGCGCGAAAAACTTTCAATTTTTAATCATTTAATATTCTTTATATGGAGATACTTAGGGTAAAATTTCATTCATTTATCACATTTTTTGCACTTTTAATTTCCGCCGGTGTATATTAACTTCTGTTACCCTACAACAGAATAATCAGTAGACTTATGAAAACCAAGGACACAGTGCAGTACTCTGTGGCAATCTTTTGATTTTCACCTCTGTTGATACCGTGTATTGCTTCCCAGCTCTTAAGAATTCCTCCATCCAGCAACACACTTCCTGATTAACTTTAATTATTCTAATTTTCTTCACCGGCATTCCACTGTCAACTTCGTTTGCACTGTCCGTTTCAACGAAAATTTTTTCACAGAGCCTGCTAACTAGAATCACGTGAATAATCTTTCGTAAGGCCAAGTTGATAATTTAATAATCACTTTCCTTCATAACGAATTCTATTTTACGCCACTTAGACGTCGTGGTCATTAGAGACGAGAGAGAACTGGAGACAAATAACAGGAACTAATTGTGGTATGGCCGACTGAAGGAAGCATTCCGGCATTCACCTGGAATGATTTGTGGAAACCGTGGAAAACACAAATCTGGATGACCGGTCGGGAATTCGAACACGCGTCCTCCCGAATGCGAGGCCAGAACGTTAACAGTTCACACACCACAGTCGGTGAGATGTAGTTGCATAAAACGCTGTTAACTATTGAGTTCAAACTAATTGGTTTTTGACTCTCCTCCTTTATGAACATGTACCGCTGTGGAACATTTACAGTCCTCTGTTATTACAGAAATTCTTCAGAATGAATCAGACATATTTGAAGTATTATTATCTATACCAGACGCTTTACGACTTTTTGACCTACCCTGCACTCTTATATTTCCCACAGAAGCTATTTATATATTCCTTGTCCGCTCTTTTTTAAATAACTAGAGAAGCTCCTATGCTGATGTACCTACTACTGTCCTTGCGCTTTTTTCATATCCTCGGTTACTGGTTTCCCACCAATTTTGATAACTGCTCAAATAAGACCTCTCCCCTCAATTTTAAAATATATTCATGGAAATTTATAGTTTCTTGATTCACTGTTTCCCCTGCAGCCATTATTTTACTCTTCCTTACTTCTTTCGTGCGTTCCCTACTGCCATGCTGCTTGCGCCAATCTCTCAAGCTTTTTTATGCTACTAGAGTAGCATATATGTTCTGTGCTTTCCTTCAGTATTAGAATTATGCAACAGTAATATCGTCGTTCGAAACAGCTATCCACGAGTTATTACAATCTAGCTTGCAGAATCGTATCCTTCACTTACAGCTACAGTTGAAAAACCAGGGAAAAAATCGCCACAAATCATACATGCATCCTTCAGTTGGCTACGCGACACACCTCTGTCACGGCATTCCAACAACTTTACCCCGTTAGGCTATAACGTAAATAGGACTATTAAAAAAAAAATCAAAAGCTGAATAACAGATTAATGGGGCATCTGAAAATACCAATTAAAAACGGGAAATGTCAAGCCGAAACCGGGATCCGAGCTAAAGAATTTTTATCCCGCCCAAAAATCCTGACAGTGAACCACTAGACCGATACAGAAAAGAGAAACTGGATAGAAAACAGTATATTACAGGATACTATGTTTTCAAATGAATCTTGTTATGAATACTCAATTCCTTTTCTGACAACGATCGGGCAACAAGGCTGTTATGTTTGCACCTAATGAATTCAGGACAATATGGTAAGGATCAGTATTGTATATGGCCTCATATACCCTGCAGTGCATATAGCATCCCACCCATCTCCCTCACTCCCACGCCCCGCTATACGACGCCAGACCGCATTCAGAGGTCTTCTTAAGGCCTAACAACGTACTATTTGACAAAGGATACCACTGAGTTTTAATTTTTACCATTTTATAATATTGTAATTTAATCGGCATCGGCATTGATTCTTACGTACTTGATGTAAATGACAACTAAATATACTAAACTTTTTGTGTCGAGAACCGTTAGACGTCAATAACTTGCTAACTTTGCATTATGCGCATTCGGATCGGCGATTTCGCTGGTAATATTATATCACGGTATCTCAACAACATTGTGGTCTACTTAAAATTTAGCGTTAGCACCTCGTTCTGTTGGGCACTGAAAATGTATACAGCGTCAAATATACGGCTGCAACATTATAATGATTTCCCAGCAACTGCTGATGTGCTTTAAAATGTGTGAATTCTTCTGAGACATCTATTACCTGATTTGTTTTCCTGACGAAGAAAGAAGCTTGTTCAGAACAGGATGAACATATCTCTCATTGATTTTGATTGCGAATTTTCCTAACATGAAAACATCTACTCTTTTATTTCCCACTGCCAAATAAGTATATCAAATCTATCAAAATCATGTTATTAAATAACATTTTTTTAATGCTTAACCTAGTCACTTGGAGCCAACTTTCTGATTTATTATACTGCAGCTGTTTATTTTTTTTGTCAACAATTAAGTGCCTTTTCTATTCTTTACGAACATCGTAAGACGAACACTTTGGTACATTAAATTGGTAGATGACCGAAGCTGGACTCGATCTGAATACTCGTTGCTACAGCGTCACGGTGTGTAATCGAGTTACAACTGTTCAGCTTTTATAAAGTTGCCACTGAACAACACTTGCTGATTGGTTTTGAACTAAGTATATTCAGTCGACGCAGATAACACGAAAACTGAATAAAACTGTGATTAATTTTTTTTTTTTTTTCGTTTTCATACAGTCTGTTTGAAGTTCTAGGGATGTCATCTTTGCGGAAGCGTATGTTCAATGTTTGACATCCGCGGATGCGGATGCTGATGTTTTGCGGATGTGGAAAAATAAATTTATAATTGTTTAGATTTTAATATTTTATCAAAAATAAATTTAAAATCAATATTTTTTTATAATTAACTACTATTTACATATAATACTGCCAGTGAATTAAATTATTTACATAACTATGCACCTGTCTAAAAACCAGTGTTTGTCGTATGAACTTTGCGGAGTTCGTGGCTGGACTAAATCAAGCATCAAGCGCAAGGCCACGCCACCGCACATTTCCGCGGTCGCTTTTTTTTTTTTTTTTTTTTTTTTTTTTTTTTTTTTTTTTTTTTTAAATAAGCTCGGGGCTAGGAACGGGAAGACATTTGGTCATGGTTTTTTAAACGGAGTATTCGCCTGGAGTTCGCTCAGTTCCGTGCTCGCCACCCACCTTGCCACCGCTGTAGTGGCGCATAGTACAACTTGTAGGACCTACGAGATCCGATTTTCGATAAAAGAACTCTTGATGGTCCGTGAAATCGGTTAGAGGAATACTTGTAGGAGATGTTGGATGCTTGTTGGACTTCCAGGTAACCAAACAGGGAACCTGCTGTCCAATAAGCTATAGATATTGGAGGAAACAAGCTATAGATATTGGAGGAAGCTATTGGAGGAAACATCCTACCAGTGTGCGCTAGCACCGTGTGCGCGACCAGCCTTCCGGCATTCTGCGATTCCGCGAGAGTGCTTATACCACAGTGTAATACGTTGTTTGACCTATCTAAGTGTCTTAGTTAGATTACAATATAAGGTTCCGTGATCCTACTAAACGATGGATGACCCGCCGGACACGGGTCAGACGGTCAAGACAGCCTTAGATACGTGCTACATCAATGACCAAATTCCCGTCCTACATCCAGTGAACCATATTACGAGTGAAATGCCACTTCCTCAAGCAGAAGTCTCACAACAACAACATCAACAACAGCTTCACCGCCTACAGCCGCAACAGCAACAGCACCAAGAGCAGCTACATTATCATCAGCAGCAGCATCAGCCTCATCAACAGATTCATCAGCAGCAACAACAGCAACAGCCTCTACAGCAGCAGCCTCTAGAGATGGAAGCCGGCCCGGGAGGCGTTCTGCCACAGGCCCTGCATCCTCCAGTAGGCGCACCCACTTATCACACGGCTTGGAGAGAGGATAATCCTGCAACCAGCGGTGAGTCGAACCCACCTGTAAAACGTAGATGTGTGCAGTTAACAGAAACGGGGCAGCCCAGTGTAGTTCCACAATCAGAGCAGATGGAAGAAGTAGAGATGACCGACACAGCAAGGTCCACTGAGGTTAATCTATCCAATGCCGCGGATTTAGAGCAAGCTAATATCAATAAAACGCACCCCGACACGATAGCGCCAACGTATAGAAGCAAAAATAATAGATACTCCCCCACAGACAGTGGCCCGTACCATATTTTTGTAGAGAGCATAGACAGGAAGGTCGGGAAACTACATCCTATGGCCATCGGTAAATTAATATTCCAACACAGTGACATACTCAAAACGGACGTAATCAACATTTCACCTTTAGGGAAAAATCGTCTCAAAATTGAAACAAGATCTGCTGGTACTGCTAATTCAATAGTGCAATTAGAAATTTTCAAAACCAAAAACCTTGAAGCTTATATTCCAAACTTTCTAATACATAAACAAGGAATAATTAGGAACGTTGACACCTCATTGAGTGAGGAAGAACTAGCTCAAGAAATAATTGCCCCTGTCCCAGTAGTGCGCATCAAACGCTTTACCAAAAGGAGCCATAATAACCAAGATCTCATATTACCTATTCCTGTTTGCTTGGTATCATTTCGATCCCAAAACCTACCGACCTACGTCACGATACTAGGAACCCGATGTGCGGTGGAACCGTATGTCCCGCCTGTGATCCAATGTACGACTTGTTTACGGTTGGGCCACCGACAAGGTCAGTGCAGATCCCGCGAGCCACGATGCAGCAGGTGTGCTGGGCCTCACTTGTTGGTCAACTGCGACAACCCATTATCGATCTGCTGCGCCCTTTGCCGCGGCCAACATCATGCCACGGACAGAAATTGCCCTGTGTATCTTAAAAACCGGGAAACAAAACAAGCAACCGCACTCAGATCAAATGCTGTATCTCCTGATACAGAGCAGCATTTCCGGGGCTACGCGCAGGTGACCTCCTCCCCAACTCAAATAACGAGTTATACGGAATATCCGCCTCTAACAGCACGACCTCCGTATTATTGGCCTACTATCTCTCAATCTCAACAGATAATGCCAACCAGGACTCAGGCTCAGCCTCAACACCCGCCGCTACAGATGCATCAACCACTCATAACACCACAGCTACCCTTTCAGGACATGACACCCGAAGGTCCCCAGGCGCCTTCTGACTTTAGCGGTGGACCACCACCCACAATAGCAAACACTGGTAATGTTTCTGAGATTGCCTTGCTATACGGTAGTGGAAATATGGTGGCCAATCAATATATGGCAGAGAGTAGGAGCGGTACACAGCCAGAATCAACAAGTTCGCTTCAGAAAAATTTGGATTCAAACACCAGTAATAGGTACTCATGGACTAGGGCCCCTAAGTCGTATAAAAATCCTCGATTCACCAAAGAAAATCCATCTTTAAATACAAAACAATACTTGTATTCATACTATCCAACCGCAACTAGCTTCATGGAGAGCCCCCAAGCCACCTTCACGCTCTGGGAAGGTGATCAAGCCATTCGTAACATACAGCCCACAGCAGCACAACAATCAAATTCTCTCAATCAACCTACCGAGATAACCCAAACTAAAAATGGACCATTATTCGAAAAAATTCTTAAATTAATTGTGATTCTGCTCCAAGAAGCTAATTCGCCAATGAATATTGCAGCAATATCAGGAATGCTCTCAAATATTTTCCAACAAGATGGCGGAAACTAAGCTAGTACAATGGAACGCTCGTTCACTCAGAGCCAATAGTGAACAATTTCAGCGAGAACTTCTTACCAATAAGATTGCTATTGCTATTATAGCAGAAACCTGGCTAAAACCAAACACACCGCTATCAATCAAAGGATACCATATAGTGCGCAAAGACAGGGATGATGGCAAAGGGGGAGTTGCTATTCTAATACAAACAGACATCCCTTTCGCAATAACCCACATTGACCTCACTCATATTGAATCTTTCGAAGTGGTGGCAGCCAGAGTACGGATCCAAAACTTGAACGTATCTATTGTCTCGGTCTATGCTCCCCCCAAAACAAAAATTAATACATCTGAATGGCGCCAGCTCCTACAACAAATAGAAGAGCCATACTTAATATGTGGGGACTTCAATGCGCATCACATGTCGTGGGGTTGCGAGTGGTCTGACATATTCGGGGACGCCATAGTTGAGATTATAGACAAATTTAACCTGTTCGTTCTTAACGACGGATCCCCCACCTTAATCTCTAAACCTGGTCACCGAGTATCCGCAATCGATCTAACCCTCTGCTCCCCCTCTCTCGCAACAGAATTGCGATGGGAAACCGTGCAGCAGTCGTGGGGATCTGACCACCTGCCTATTCTAATAACGACCAAACAGTCGGATGTGAGGCAGGAACGATATACAACCACAAAATGGAACATTCAAAAGGCGAACTGGATCCTATACGCCCAATACATTGATTCCAATATCTCACGAGTCCAGGGCAACAAACCACCCAGACAGCAATACAATACGTTCCTAGCTATCATAAATGAAGCAGCTGAAATGTCGATCCCTAGGTTAAAACGATCACCAAATACAAAGAGAATCCCAATACCCTGGTGGGACACAGAATGCTCACGAGCAGTAGCCAAACGAAAACTAGCATTTACTACGTACAAACAGATTTCCACTTGGGAAAATTATCTAAATTATAAGAAAACAGATGCCGAAACTAAACGATTTCTGAAGCTAAAGAAAAAAGCTTCCTGGAGGGAATTTTGCAACAACATAAATAAAAATACGCCGTTGACAAAAGTCTGGAATATGGTCAATAGATTTAGAAAGAAGCCAGTGGGAACTAAATTGTCAACCATTTGGTTGGAAGATTTTGCGAGCAAGGTGGCCCCTCCATCAGCCCCCTTTGGACCACTAACACCTCCAAACCAGACCAAGGAACAGGATCAATTCCCCCAAACTACTTTAGAAGAACCATTTCAACTGAGAGAGTTGGAATCGGTCCTCAACTCAACACGAAACACGGCACCTGGAATAGATGACATCCACTATTCGATGCTTTTCCACCTACCGCACTCAGCCAAGGTCGTTCTCCTTCAAATATTCACCGGCATATGGAGAAAAAGTGAGTTCCCAGACGACTGGACCACCCACATCATCATTCCAGTGTTAAAAGTAGGCAAAGACAGTAACAACGCTAACTCATATCGACCAATAACGTTGTCATCATGCGTAGCCAAAACCTTTGAGCGAATCATAAAGAGTAGACTAGAATGGTGGCTCGAACACCACAATCTGCTACCAAACTGTCAGTTTGGATTTAGAAAGGGAAGGAGTACCTACGACAACCTCGGTGTTCTCACTCTAGATATAGAAAAGTCCTAGCTAAATAAAGGCTACCTAACGTGCCTGTTTCTAGACATAACAGGCGCCTATGATAACGTCAGCATTACCATTCTAGTTGAAAAGCTAAGAGCACTACACCTCCCGGAGGTATATCTAAACGGAATCTATAACCTGTTTTATTGCCGGACCATATACATACGCCAGCAGGACAACAGCCTATATGGACCACGTGTGGTTTCTCTGGGCATCCCGCAAGGAGCCATACTCAGCCCAATATTATTTACCATATATACAGGGTGAGTTTTTTATCTTGAGACAACTAAATATCTCGAAAACTACAAATCCGATCAAAAAAAGTGGGTAATAAAAATTGTTCGTCTCGACGGGGGACATCCGATGATACCAAATTTGACTCCCCACCCCCACCCCCTAGGGGTGGGGGAAGGGGGAGAAAAAAAACTTAAATAGGAACCCCCATTTTTTATTGCAGATTCTGATTCCCCGGAAAAAACTACCCCTATTTGACCCCCAATTCGAGTCATTTTGGTCGATAGATGGCGCTGCATTTCTCAGAGTTTTCTCATTACTTGATGTACTTCCATTGCGTTCACATCGTCGCTCATTTCTCAGAGTTTTCTCATTACTTGATGTACTTTCATAGCGTTCATAACATCTCTGATTTATTTACTTCGTTCTGTTGCACGTGTCAATGAGAATGCAGGCTATAACGTTGCAAGAAAAAATTGAAATGGTCTACATTTATGGAGAATGTCGCAAGAATATCGATAATGCTGTTGATCTTTATGCTCATCGTTTTCCAGACCAGCCTCGATCGCGCGCTTCTTTTTACCGTATTATCCAACAGTTCACTCAGGAGGGAAGTGTTTGTCAGATTTTGCATCGTAGAAAATACCATCCGTTCCATGTTTCGTTGCATCAAGAACTTCACGGCAATGATTTCGATAATCGATTGACATTTTGCCGATGGTCGCTACAGAAAATACAAGAAGAACCCCATTTCTTTGCTCGAGTACTGTTTTCGGATGAATCCACTTTTACTAACCACGGCACCATTAATCGACACAACATGCATTATTGGAGTGTGGAAAACCCGCATTGGTTACGCCAAGTTGAACATCAGCGTCCGTGGAATGTAAATGTTTGGTGTGGGATAATTGGGGACAAACTTATTGGTCCACATTTTATCCATGGACATTTCAATGGGGAGAAATATCAACAACTCTTAGAGGACGTACTGCCAACATTGCTTGAAGACGTACCCTTAGACGTGCGACAAACAATGTGGTTTCAACATGACGGTTGTCCAGCACATTTTGCTGTAAGATCGCGGGAAGTGTTAGATCGTCTGTACAATCGTCGATGGATCGGAAGAGGAGGTCCAGTGCCGTGGCCTGCAAGATCACCAGATCTCACTTCGCCTGATTTTTTTTTATGGGGATACTTGAAGAATGAAGTTTACAGTGAAGTGCCAACAACGCCTGAAAACATGATTGAACGAATTACCAACGCTTGTCAAAAAATCACGCCGGATATGCTTCTTAGTTGCGTCGAATCATTCCAAGAGCGGGTAAATAAATGCATCGATGTCGGTGGTGATATTTTCGAGCACTTGCTTTAGAATTGTTGTTAGAAACAAACACGTGAGAGGCGAGGGGACTCACCAAAAACAAGCACCCCGATGGTGAGAGGCGAGGGGACTCACCAAAAACAAGCACCCCGATGGTGAGAGGCGAGGGGACTCACCAAAAACAAGCACCCCGATGGTGAGAGGCGAGGGGACTCACCAAAAACAAGCACCCCGATGGTGAGAGGCGAGGGGACTCACCAAAAACAAGCACCCCGATGGTGAGAGGCGAGGGGACTCACCAAAAACAAGCACCCCGATGGTGAGAGGCGAGGGGACTCACCAAAAACAAGCACCCCGATGGTGAGAGGCGAGGGGACTCACCAAAAACAAGCACCCCGATGGTGAGAGGCGAGGGGACTCACCAAAAACAAGCACCCCGATGGTGAGAGGCGAGGGGACTCACCAAAAACAAGCACCCCGATGGTGAGAGGCGAGGGGACTCACCAAAAACAAGCACCCCGATGGTGAGAGGCGAGGGGACTCACCAAAAACAAGCACCCCGATGGTGAGAGGCGAGGGGACTCACCAAAAACAAGCACCCCGATGGTGAGAGGCGAGGGGACTCACCTAAATCTAGCACCCCAAAGGGAACAGAAAATTACTACGTCCACGTCGTTGTTCCTGGGTAACGCAAAAAGTAATGTTTGACTTTCGCTATCTGCTAAAGAATTTGCATCAGTGCATTTTGAAATAATGTCCATTCCCATCCCTCAAGTTTGGAGGTGGGTGGTGTTATTGAATAGTTTTTGAAAAATATCAATCACATTAACTTGTATTTTGCTGATCTGATGTGTATTTCACGAGATATCCTCATTTTTAAATGAATTTTTGCTTATTTTGATTTTTGTCGATTGCAGCGCCATCTATCGACCAAAATGACTCGAATTGGGGGTGAAATAGGGGTAGTTTTTTCCGGGGAATCAGAATCTGCAATAAAAAATGGGGGTTCCTATTTAAGTTTTTTTTCTCCCCCTTCCCCCACCCCTAGGGGGTGGGGGTGGGGAGTCAAATTTGGTATCATCGGATGTCCCCCGTCGAGACGAACAATTTTTATTACCCACTTTTTTGATCGGATTTGTAGTTTTCGAGATATTTAGTTGTCTCAAGATAAAAAACTCACCCTGTATAAGAAAATATTGTTTACTTTTAATTTTTCTCGTCGAGTTAAATAAGAATCCATCATCAAGGGTTATCGTAGAATCCCCTGAATTACCACAAAACTACCCTGACTGGCATTAAGATTTTTATTTAACATAATAATACCATTTTTCTTTGAAAACAATTTATGAGGCGGTCTCGCAAATGGATCTAGCGATTTGGATGAAATTTCATATGTATATAACGTTTTGCTTTTCAAGTTTTTAAAACGATTTAAAAAAATAAAAAAGGAGCAATTTTTGTGTTTGGTTTCTCGAAAACGGCTCTAACCTCATTACGTAA
>JARYHS010012454.1:0-26000 GCA_031002005.1 Vandiemenella viatica
ATAACTCCCCGTTTAAAATCTGAGACATGTATTCTGTAATGTAATGTTGCTCCATTTCACTCAACGATGTGAATCTTGTTGATATCTGCAGAGCACATAAAGTACTAGAGACCGGTTTACGAAATGCAACACAAAAAGCTAGAAATATGCATGCAAATCCGCATAAAAAATGCTTAAAATATGCAACATTATGTAGTAATAATAACAGTAATCAGTTGAATAATATACTTATAAATTAGATAGTTATAATTATTTAATTTTGTAAAATATTGAATAGATTCTTCGATTTCTCAAAATATTTTTATAAGGGGATAGGGACCGTTTCACATTCGCTGACGTAACTGGACAGAATTTGTAATTGGGTTCTGTATTAGCAGACATTGTTTCTGGAGAAAGTTCATACGCCCCATTGTTAAAAACTATCAATTTGACACAAGGGTTCAAAACCTGGGATAGTTTTCAAAATATTTTCAAACTTCACTATAAGTTTACACAGGAATACCTCTGCAATACGGATATTATTCATTAACTGGATATATTCGGTCAACGTCAAACCTTGATATCAAGCTTTTAAATACTCGCAGGTACGTCGGAAAAACGAAAACGAGATGGTGGGTGAGTAGTTAACGCTCTGGCCTCGCATTCGGTAGGACGGCGCGGCGCGGCGGTTCGAATACCCGTTCAGGCATCCAGATTTGTATTTTCCATGGTTTCCCAAAATCATTCCAGGCGAATGCCGGGATACCTCTTTCAAAAGGCCATGGTCTAATTCCTTCCAGTTCCTTGTTCCCAGTCCCATTCCGCCTCTAATGACCTCGACGTCGACGAGGCGTAAAGCCATAATTAAAAAAATAAAAGTAAAAAAATATGCTAATCAAAGCTATGGTTTTGATACTAATATTGTTAAACCATTTCTTGTACTGACAAACTGTTATAGTTTCTCCATTAACAAAGTCGTTTACTATACCAGTAATCTTGTTGTAGGCCATGTTCCGCAGTTGTTGCATAAATATTTTTGAATAAAAATCCGTCTTCTAACAACTGTATTTTATTGACTTGTATCTACCAGACGCGTTTCGCCCTTCTGGAGTGGGGCATCGTCAGTGGCTATAAATAACATAATATTATCATCATATTTGTGTATGTGAATTATGTACATTAATTATATACATATGTTCATGCTTTAAAATTTTAACGTCTGTATGTTCAATCTGCTATACTTATTCTATATATTGTTTTATATTATCCGTGTTCAAACATAAATTCACTTCTTAATACTAAATTATCTCTATGGTTACAATCTTTATGTACATAAACTCTACTTACTAAAAATTGTTGCAGCTAGCACATGTCAGTCTGGAACAGCACCTTCCGCAATTTTCTGCACCGTTGTTTCTTGCTACACTTTAGCACCTTCCGCAATTTTCTGCACTGTTGTTTCTTGCTACACTTTAGCATTATTGCTCACTGTATAATTTGCTGTTAAACTGTACTTTTTAACTACATCAACTAGTTATTGTGTTTACATCGATGTGTTTATTATGTATGTACAGTGGTACCAACCTATTTCTGTTGATTATTGCTTTGTTCAGTCTTTTTTAAATTATATCTTTTTTTTGTGATTATCTTATCTATTATTTGTGATTTGTGAGTAATTGTGTTGGCTTTCATGTGTTGTGTTGTTTTCTATTGCTTTGAATAGTGTTTTGTTTGTTAAATTTGTGAATTCATTTAGGACCGTTTTTCCCTGTGTGATGGCTTTATGAATTTGATAACTTTCTTGCACTGTTAATAATTGTTTCTTGTGGTTGTTGATTTTTAGAATTTTCATATCTGTTTGTATAGTTGTGGGTGGGTGATTGTTATCTAATAAATGCTCGGCATATGTGGAATGGTTTGTGCATTTTATGGCTCTGATGTGTTCCTTGTACCTAGTATTGAAGTTCCTAGCTGTTTGACCTATATATATTGCTTGGCACTGTTGGCAAGTCAGTTGGTATATTCCTGACTGTTGGAATTGGTCAGTTTCAGTCTTGGTTTTTAGATGGTTATGTAGTGTGTTATTTGTTCTAAGTGCTATTTGAATACCTTGTTTTTTGAATATATTGCTTATCCTGTGTGTATGTTTGTTGATGTATGACATTGTGTACCATTTCTTATTAGATTGGTTCTGGATACTGGTGTGTACTGTACTGGGTGATATCTGTTTGTGTGCTTTGTTCATGATTTTATTATTTATTTGTCTAATTAATTTTTCTGTGTAACCATTATTCTTAGCAATTTGTACAATTGTTTTATATTCTGTGGTGTACTCATTTTTAGTTAGTGGTATGTTGTTTAATCTGTGTAGCATATGTCTGAGTGCTGCCTGTTTATGGTGTTGAGGATGGTTGGATGTATTGTGTATTATGGTATCAGTGTATGTGGGTTTTCTGTAAATGCTGAATGCATGTAATTGATCTTTCTTGCTGACTGTTATGTCAAGGAAGTTCAGTTTATTATTTGTCTCCATCTCTATTGTAAATTTAATATTTTTATGAATGTTATTTATTTCATTGTGGAACTGAGAGATATTTTGTTGTGATTCATCTATGAGACAAAGAATGTCATCTACATACCTATACCAATAAATTATGTTATATTTTGTGTGTCTGAAAATGTGGTGCTCTATGTGATCCATAAAAATGTCTGCTACGATACCTGATACTGGGGATCCCATGGGTAGTCCTTCATTTTGAATGTAGTATTTATTATTAAATTGGAAGTAGTTTTGTGATGTGATGAGCTTTAGTATTTCTACTATTTCTTTGATGTGAGTATTAGGAACTTTGTTGTGTCTTGCAAGATTATTCTGTATGATATCAATTGTTTCACTGATTGGGATGACCGAGAACATATTTACTACATCGAATGATATTAGCTTTGCAGTGTGGGGTATCTGTATTGTGTCTATGTTGTATATTAACTGTGCAGTGTTCTTGATTGTTCTGTCATTATGGTATGTATAATTTTGAGTTAGGAAATCATGTGTGAACCTGCTTAGTTGGTATGTTGGTGCATTTCTGAAGTTGATTACTGGTCTCATAGGTGAATCATTTTTGTGTATTTTTGGTTGACCTCTGAGGTTGGGGGCCTTGGGATTTTTGGAGGGGAAGTACTGTTTTTGCCAATCTGTTAAAATGTGTGTGATGGTTTTTAAACATTTCTTCATGTTGTTATTGAATCTGTTTGTGGGGTCTGATTTTAATGTTGATATTGGGTTATTTTTAATAAACTGTTCTGTCTTGTCAATGTATTCAGATTTTTGAAGTAGAACAATGGAATTGCCTTTGTCAGCTTTTGTGACTATTACATCATTCTCCTGTAATTTGTTTTTTAACTTTTTTAGCAACTTGCCTGTCTTTTTGCAGTGTGTGTGTGTGTATTTTGTGTTAATTTGTCTTATTTCCTTAGCTATCAGTTCTCTAGTTAGGCCAATATTTAGGGATGTGCTCTGTGATTTTTCTTCTTGTGTTATGATATATTCAGATTCTGTAATGATGTGTTCTATAAAGTTTTCTTTTTTTGTGGTGTTTGTATTGTGTTTTAATCCTTTCTGTAATAACTGTGTTTCCTGTTCATTTAACTGTGTGTTGGACTTGTTTACGACTTTTGGATGGAAGTTGTGATTAAATGTCATTTCATTATTTGCTGTTGTTATTGGCTGTGTGTTCTGCTTGTTTTTCAATCTATCAATTTTATGACTATGTTTTAACCTGATTGCATCTAAAATCCTTGCAGTATGATTTTCTACTCTGTCTATAATGTCCTTCAGAATATCAGGATTATTTAAATGTGTGGCTAGTTCTAGGTGTGTGTTATATAGAATCTTATTTTGATGGGCTTTTTTACTATACAATGCTCTTATTTCATTACGGATCCATTGTTTTTCTGCCGATGTTTTCGCATTTTGTGCTGCTTTTGTGCTATTCCTGACTGTCACGTTTACATAATTTGGCTTAAGGTTATACTGAACACATAACTTATTAAACTTGATGTTCTCTATGGTTTTGTGGAGATTGAGGTGACCAGTTTTGTAGCGATGGTATGTGGCCGTTGGGAATGCCTGACAAGGCTGCATAACAGTAATCTTGTTGTAGGCCATGTTCCGCAGTTGTTGCATAAATATTTTTGAATAAAAATCCGTCTTCTAACAACTGTATTTTATTGACTTGTATCTACCAGACGCGTTTCGCCCTTCTGGAGTGGGGCATCGTCAGTGGCTATAAATAACATAATATTATCATCATATTTGTGTATGTGAATTATGTACATTTATTATATACATATGTTCATGCTTTAAAATTTTAACGTCTGTATGTTCAATCTGCTATACTTATTCTATATATTGTTTTATATTATCCGTGTTCAAACATAAATTCACTTCTTAATACTAAATTATCTCTATGGTTACAATCTTTATGTACATAAACTCTACTTACTAAAAATTGTTGCAGCTAGCACATGTCAGTCTGGAACAGCACCTTCCGCAATTTTCTGCACCGTTGTTTCTTGCTACACTTTAGCACCTTCCGCAATTTTCTGCACTGTTGTTTCTTGCTACACTTTAGCATTATTGCTCACTGTATAATTTGCTGTTAAACTGTACTTTTTAACTACATCAACTAGTTATTGTGTTTACATCGATGTGTTTATTATGTATGTACAGTGGTACCAACCTATTTCTGTTGATTATTGCTTTGTTCAGTCTTTTTTAAATTATATCTTTTTTTTGTGATTATCTTATCTATTATTTGTGATTTGTGAGTAATTGTGTTGGCTTTCATGTGTTGTGTTGTTTTCTATTGCTTTGAATAGTGTTTTGTTTGTTAAATTTGTGAATTCATTTAGGACCGTTTTTCCCTGTGTGATGGCTTTATGAATTTGATAACTTTCTTGCACTGTTAATAATTGTTTCTTGTGGTTGTTGATTTTTAGAATTTTCATATCTGTTTGTATAGTTGTGGGTGGGTGATTGTTATCTAATAAATGCTCGGCATATGTGGAATGGTTTGTGCATTTTATGGCTCTGATTGTGTTCCTTGTACCTAGTATTGAAGTTCCTAGCTGTTTGACCTATATATATTGCTTGGCACTGTTGGCAAGTCAGTTGGTATATTCCTGACTGTTGGAATTGGTCAGTTTCAGTCTTGGTTTTTAGATGGTTATGTAGTGTGTTATTTGTTCTAAGTGCTATTTGAATACCTTGTTTTTTGAATATATTGCTTATCCTGTGTGTATGTTTGTTGATGTATGACATTGTGTACCATTTCTTATTAGATTGGTTCTGGATACTGGTGTGTACTGTACTGGGTGATATCTGTTTGTGTGCTTTGTTCATGATTTTATTATTTATTTGTCTAATTAATTTTTCTGTGTAACCATTATTCTTAGCAATTTGTACAATTGTTTTATATTCTGTGGTGTACTCATTTTTAATTAGTGGTATGTTGTTTAATCTGTGTAGCATATGTCTGAGTGCTGCCTGTTTATGGTGTTGAGGATGGTTGGATGTATTGTGTATTATGGTATCAGTGTATGTGGGTTTTCTGTAAATGCTGAATGCATGTAATTGATCTTTCTTGCTGACTGTTATGTCAAGGAAGTTCAGTTTATTATTTGTCTCCATCTCTATTGTAAATTTAATATTTTTATGAATGTTATTTATTTCATTGTGGAACTGAGAGATATTTTGTTGTGATTCATCTATGAGACAAAGAATGTCATCTACATACCTATACCAATAAATTATGTTATATTTTGTGTGTCTGAAAATGTGGTGCTCTATGTGATCCATAAAAATGTCTGCTACGATACCTGATACTGGGGATCCCATGGGTAGTCCTTCATTTTGAATGTAGTATTTATTATTAAATTGGAAGTAGTTTTGTGATGTGATGAGCTTTAGTATTTCTACTATTTCTTTGATGTGAGTATTAGGAACTTTGTTGTGTCTTGCAAGATGATTCACCTATGAGACCAGTAATCAACTTCAGAAATGCACCAACATACCAACTAAGCAGGTTCACACATGATTTCCTAACTCAAAATTATACATACCATAATGACAGAACAATCAAGAACACTGCCCAGTTAATATACAACATAGACACAATACAGATACCCCACACTGCAAAGCTAATATCATTCGATGTAGTAAATATGTTCTCGGTCATCCCAATCAGTGAAACAATTGATATCATACAGAATAATCTTGCAAGACACAACAAAGTTCCTAATACTCACATCAAAGAAATAGTAGAAATACTAAAGCTCATCACATCACAAAACTACTTCCAATTTAATAATAAATACTACATTCAAAATGAAGGACTACCCATGGGATCCCCAGTATCAGGTATCGTAGCAGACATTTTTATGGATCACATAGAGCACCACATTTTCAGACACACAAAATATAACATAATTTATTGGTATAGGTATGTAGATGACATTCTTTGTCTCATAGATGAATCACAACAAAATATCTCTCAGTTCCACAATGAAATAAATAACATTCATAAAAATATTAAATTTACAATAGAGATGGAGACAAATAATAAACTGAACTTCCTTGACATAACAGTCAGCAAGAAAGATCAATTACATGCATTCAGCATTTACAGAAAACCCACATACACTGATACCATAATACACAATACATCCAACCATCCTCAACACCATAAACAGGCAGCACTCAGACATATGCTACACAGATTAAACAACATACCACTAATTAAAAATGAGTACACCACAGAATATAAAACAATTGTACAAATTGCTAAGAATAATGGTTACACAGAAAAATTAATTAGACAAATAAATAATAAAATCATGAACAAAGCACACAAACAGATATCACCCAGTACAGTACACACCAGTATCCAGAACCAATCTAATAAGAAATGGTACACAATGTCATACATCAACAAACATACACACAGGATAAGCAATATATTCAAAAAACAAGGTATTCAAATAGCACTTAGAACAAATAACACACTACATAACCATCTAAAAACCAAGACTGAAACTGACCAATTCCAACAGTCAGGAATATACCAACTGACTTGCCAACAGTGCCAAGCAATATATATAGGTCAAACAGCTAGGAACTTCAATACTAGGTACAAGGAACACATCAGAGCCATAAAATGCACAAACCATTCCACATATGCCGAGCATTTATTAGATAACAATCACCCACCCACAACTATACAAACAGATATGAAAATTCTAAAAATCAACAACCACAAGAAACAATTATTAACAGTGCAAGAAAGTTATCAAATTCATAAAGCCATCACACAGGGAAAAACGGTCCTAAATGAATTCACAAATTTAACAAACAAAACACCTATTCAAAGCAATAGAAAACAACACAACACATGAAAGCCAACACAATTACTCACAAATCACAAATAATAGATAAGATAATCACAAAAAAAAGATATAATTTAAAAAAGAATGAACAAAGCAATAATCAACAGAAATAGGTTGGTACCACTGTACATACATAATAAACACATCGATGTAAACACAATAACTAGTTGATGTAGTTAAAAAGTACAGTTTAACAGCAAATTATACAGTGAGCAATAATGCTAAAGTGTAGCAAGAAACAACAGTGCAGAAAATTGCGGAAGGTGCTAAAGTGTAGCAAGAAACAACGGTGCAGAAAATTGCGGAAGGTGCTGTTCCAGACTGACATGTGCTAGCTGCAACAATTTTTAGTAAGTAGAGTTTATGTACATAAAGATTGTAACCATAGAGATAATTTAGTATTAAGAAGTGAATTTATGTTTGAACACGGATAATATAAAACAATATATAGAATAAGTATAGCAGATTGAACATACAGACGTTAAAATTTTAAAGCATGAACATATGTATATAATAAATGTACATAATTCACATACACAAATATGATGATAATATTATGTTATTTATAGCCACTGACGATGCCCCACTCCAGAAGGGCGAAACGCGTCTGGTAGATACAAGTCAATAAAATACAGTTGTTAGAAGACGGATTTTTATTCAAAAATATTTATGCAACAACTGCGGAACATGGCCTACAACAAGATTACTGTTATGCAGCCTTGTCAGGCATTCCCAACGGCCACATACCATCGCTACAAAACTGGTCACCTCAATCTCCACAAAACCATAGAGAACATCAAGTTTAATAAGTTATGTGTTCAGTATAACCTTAAGCCAAATTATGTAAACGTGACAGTCAGGAATAGCACAAAAGCAGCACAAAATGCGAAAACATCGGCAGAAAAAACAATGGATCCGTAATGAAATAAGAGCATTGTATAGTAAAAAAGCCCATCAAAATAAGATTCTATATAACACACACCTAGAACTAGCCACACATTTAAATAATCCTGATATTCTGAAGGACATTATAGACAGAGTAGAAAATCATACTGCAAGGATTTTAGATGCAATCAGGTTAAAACATAGTCATAAAATTGATAGATTGAAAAACAAGCAGAACACACAGCCAATAACAACAGCAAATAATGAAATGACATTTAATCACAACTTCCATCCAAAAGTCGTAAACAAGTCCAACACACAGTTAAATGAACAGGAAACACAGTTATTACAGAAAGGATTAAAACACAATACAAACACCACAAAAAAAGAAAACTTTATAGAACACATCATTACAGAATCTGAATATATCATAACACAAGAAGAAAAATCACAGAGCACATCCCTAAATATTGGCCTAACTAGAGAACTGATAGCTAAGGAAATAAGACAAATTAACACAAAATACACACACACACACTGCAAAAGACAGGCAAGTTGCTAAAAAAGTTAAAAAACAAATTACAGGAGAATGATGTAATAGTCACAAAAGCTGACAAAGGCAATTCCATTGTTCTACTTCAAAAATCTGAATACATTGACAAGACAGAACAGTTTATTAAAAATAACCCAATATCAACATTAAAATCAGACCCCACAAACAGATTCAATAACAACATGAAGAAATGTTTAAAAACCATCACACACATTTTAACAGATTGGCAAAAACAGTACTTCCCCTCCAAAAATCCCAAGGCCCCCAACCTCAGAGGTCAACCAAAAATACACAAAAATGATTCACCTATGAGACCAGTAATCAACTTCAGAAATGCACCAACATACCAACTAAGCAGGTTCACACATGATTTCCTAACTCAAAATTATACATACCATAATGACAGAACAATCAAGAACACTGCCCAGTTAATATACAACATAGACACAATACAGATACCCCACACTGCAAAGCTAATATCATTCGATGTAGTAAATATGTTCTCGGTCATCCCAATCAGTGAAACAATTGATATCATACAGAATAATCTTGCAAGACACAACAAAGTTCCTAATACTCACATCAAAGAAATAGTAGAAATACTAAAGCTCATCACATCACAAAACTACTTCCAATTTAATAATAAATACTACATTCAAAATGAAGGACTACCCATGGGATCCCCAGTATCAGGTATCGTAGCAGACATTTTTATGGATCACATAGAGCACCACATTTTCAGACACACAAAATATAACATAATTTATTGGTATAGGTATGTAGATGACATTCTTTGTCTCATAGATGAATCACAACAAAATATCTCTCAGTTCCACAATGAAATAAATAACATTCATAAAAATATTAAATTTACAATAGAGATGGAGACAAATAATAAACTGAACTTCCTTGACATAACAGTCAGCAAGAAAGATCAATTACATGCATTCAGCATTTACAGAAAACCCACATACACTGATACCATAATACACAATACATCCAACCATCCTCAACACCATAAACAGGCAGCACTCAGACATATGCTACACAGATTAAACAACATACCACTAATTAAAAATGAGTACACCACAGAATATAAAACAATTGTACAAATTGCTAAGAATAATGGTTACACAGAAAAATTAATTAGACAAATAAATAATAAAATCATGAACAAAGCACACAAACAGATATCACCCAGTACAGTACACACCAGTATCCAGAACCAATCTAATAAGAAATGGTACACAATGTCATACATCAACAAACATACACACAGGATAAGCAATATATTCAAAAAACAAGGTATTCAAATAGCACTTAGAACAAATAACACACTACATAACCATCTAAAAACCAAGACTGAAACTGACCAATTCCAACAGTCAGGAATATACCAACTGACTTGCCAACAGTGCCAAGCAATATATATAGGTCAAACAGCTAGGAACTTCAATACTAGGTACAAGGAACACATCAGAGCCATAAAATGCACAAACCATTCCACATATGCCGAGCATTTATTAGATAACAATCACCCACCCACAACTATACAAACAGATATGAAAATTCTAAAAATCAACAACCACAAGAAACAATTATTAACAGTGCAAGAAAGTTATCAAATTCATAAAGCCATCACACAGGGAAAAACGGTCCTAAATGAATTCACAAATTTAACAAACAAAACACTATTCAAAGCAATAGAAAACAACACAACACATGAAAGCCAACACAATTACTCACAAATCACAAATAATAGATAAGATAATCACAAAAAAAAGATATAATTTAAAAAAGACTGAACAAAGCAATAATCAACAGAAATAGGTTGGTACCACTGTACATACATAATAAACACATCGATGTAAACACAATAACTAGTTGATGTAGTTAAAAAGTACAGTTTAACAGCAAATTATACAGTGAGCAATAATGCTAAAGTGTAGCAAGAAACAACAGTGCAGAAAATTGCGGAAGGTGCTAAAGTGTAGCAAGAAACAACGGTGCAGAAAATTGCGGAAGGTGCTGTTCCAGACTGACATGTGCTAGCTGCAACAATTTTTAGTAAGTAGAGTTTATGTACATAAAGATTGTAACCATAGAGATAATTTAGTATTAAGAAGTGAATTTATGTTTGAACACGGATAATATAAAACAATATATAGAATAAGTATAGCAGATTGAACATACAGACGTTAAAATTTTAAAGCATGAACATATGTATATAATAAATGTACATAATTCACATACACAAATATGATGATAATATTATGTTATTTATAGCCACTGACGATGCCCCACTCCAGAAGGGCGAAACGCGTCTGGTAGATACAAGTCAATAAAATACAGTTGTTAGAAGACGGATTTTTATTCAAAAATATTTATGCAACAACTGCGGAACATGGCCTACAACAAGATTACTGTTATGCAGCCTTGTCAGGCATTCCCAACGGCCACATACCATCGCTACAAAACTGGTCACCTCAATCTCCACAAAACCATAGAGAACATCAAGTTTAATAAGTTATGTGTTCAGTATAACCTTAAGCCAAATTATGTAAACGTGACAGTCAGGAATAGCACAAAAGCAGCACAAAATGCGAAAACATCGGCAGAAAAACAATGGATCCGTAATGAAATAAGAGCATTGTATAGTAAAAAAGCCCATCAAAATAAGATTCTATATAACACACACCTAGAACTAGCCACACATTTAAATAATCCTGATATTCTGAAGGACATTATAGACAGAGTAGAAAATCATACTGCAAGGATTTTAGATGCAATCAGGTTAAAACATAGTCATAAAATTGATAGATTGAAAAACAAGCAGAACACACAGCCAATAACAACAGCAAATAATGAAATGACATTTAATCACAACTTCCATCCAAAAGTCGTAAACAAGTCCAACACACAGTTAAATGAACAGGAAACACAGTTATTACAGAAAGGATTAAAACACAATACAAACACCACAAAAAAAGAAAACTTTATAGAACACATCATTACAGAATCTGAATATATCATAACACAAGAAGAAAAATCACAGAGCACATCCCTAAATATTGGCCTAACTAGAGAACTGATAGCTAAGGAAATAAGACAAATTAACACAAAATACACACACACACACTGCAAAAAGACAGGCAAGTTGCTAAAAAAGTTAAAAAACAAATTACAGGAGAATGATGTAATAGTCACAAAAGCTGACAAAGGCAATTCCATTGTTCTACTTCAAAAATCTGAATACATTGACAAGACAGAACAGTTTATTAAAAATAACCCAATATCAACATTAAAATCAGACCCCACAAACAGATTCAATAACAACATGAAGAAATGTTTAAAAACCATCACACACATTTTAACAGATTGGCAAAAACAGTACTTCCCCTCCAAAAATCCCAAGGCCCCCAACCTCAGAGGTCAACCAAAAATACACAAAAATGATTCACCTATGAGACCAGTAATCAACTTCAGAAATGCACCAACATACCAACTAAGCAGGTTCACACATGATTTCCTAACTCAAAATTATACATACCATAATGACAGAACAATCAAGAACACTGCCCAGTTAATATACAACATAGACACAATACAGATACCCCACACTGCAAAGCTAATATCATTCGATGTAGTAAATATGTTCTCGGTCATCCCAATCAGTGAAACAATTGATATCATACAGAATAATCTTGCAAGACACAACAAAGTTCCTAATACTCACATCAAAGAAATAGTAGAAATACTAAAGCTCATCACATCACAAAACTACTTCCAATTTAATAATAAATACTACATTCAAAATGAAGGACTACCCATGGGATCCCCAGTATCAGGTATCGTAGCAGACATTTTTATGGATCACATAGAGCACCACATTTTCAGACACACAAAATATAACATAATTTATTGGTATAGGTATGTAGATGACATTCTTTGTCTCATAGATGAATCACAACAAAATATCTCTCAGTTCCACAATGAAATAAATAACATTCATAAAAATATTAAATTTACAATAGAGATGGAGACAAATAATAAACTGAACTTCCTTGACATAACAGTCAGCAAGAAAGATCAATTACATGCATTCAGCATTTACAGAAAACCCACATACACTGATACCATAATACACAATACATCCAACCATCCTCAACACCATAAACAGGCAGCACTCAGACATATGCTACACAGATTAAACAACATACCACTAATTAAAAATGAGTACACCACAGAATATAAAACAATTGTACAAATTGCTAAGAATAATGGTTACACAGAAAAATTAATTAGACAAATAAATAATAAAATCATGAACAAAGCACACAAACAGATATCACCCAGTACAGTACACACCAGTATCCAGAACCAATCTAATAAGAAATGGTACACAATGTCATACATCAACAAACATACACACAGGATAAGCAATATATTCAAAAAACAAGGTATTCAAATAGCACTTAGAACAAATAACACACTACATAACCATCTAAAAACCAAGACTGAAACTGACCAATTCCAACAGTCAGGAATATACCAACTGACTTGCCAACAGTGCCAAGCAATATATATAGGTCAAACAGCTAGGAACTTCAATACTAGGTACAAGGAACACATCAGAGCCATAAAATGCACAAACCATTCCACATATGCCGAGCATTTATTAGATAACAATCACCCACCCACAACTATACAAACAGATATGAAAATTCTAAAAATCAACAACCACAAGAAACAATTATTAACAGTGCAAGAAAGTTATCAAATTCATAAAGCCATCACACAGGGAAAAACGGTCCTAAATGAATTCACAAATTTAACAAACAAAACACTATTCAAAGCAATAGAAAACAACACAACACATGAAAGCCAACACAATTACTCACAAATCACAAATAATAGATAAGATAATCACAAAAAAAAGATATAATTTAAAAAAGACTGAACAAAGCAATAATCAACAGAAATAGGTTGGTACCACTGTACATACATAATAAACACATCGATGTAAACACAATAACTAGTTGATGTAGTTAAAAAGTACAGTTTAACAGCAAATTATACAGTGAGCAATAATGCTAAAGTGTAGCAAGAAACAACAGTGCAGAAAATTGCGGAAGGTGCTAAAGTGTAGCAAGAAACAACGGTGCAGAAAATTGCGGAAGGTGCTGTTCCAGACTGACATGTGCTAGCTGCAACAATTTTTAGTAAGTAGAGTTTATGTACATAAAGATTGTAACCATAGAGATAATTTAGTATTAAGAAGTGAATTTATGTTTGAACACGGATAATATAAAACAATATATAGAATAAGTATAGCAGATTGAACATACAGACGTTAAAATTTTAAAGCATGAACATATGTATATAATAAATGTACATAATTCACATACACAAATATGATGATAATATTATGTTATTTATAGCCACTGACGATGCCCCACTCCAGAAGGGCGAAACGCGTCTGGTAGATACAAGTCAATAAAATACAGTTGTTAGAAGACGGATTTTTATTCAAAAATATTTATGCAACAACTGCGGAACATGGCCTACAACAAGATTACTGTTATGCAGCCTTGTCAGGCATTCCCAACGGCCACATACCATCGCTACAAAACTGGTCACCTCAATCTCCACAAAACCATAGAGAACATCAAGTTTAATAAGTTATGTGTTCAGTATAACCTTAAGCCAAATTATGTAAACGTGACAGTCAGGAATAGCACAAAAGCAGCACAAAATGCGAAAACATCGGCAGAAAAACAATGGATCCGTAATGAAATAAGAGCATTGTATAGTAAAAAAGCCCATCAAAATAAGATTCTATATAACACACACCTAGAACTAGCCACACATTTAAATAATCCTGATATTCTGAAGGACATTATAGACAGAGTAGAAAATCATACTGCAAGGATTTTAGATGCAATCAGGTTAAAACATAGTCATAAAATTGATAGATTGAAAAACAAGCAGAACACACAGCCAATAACAACAGCAAATAATGAAATGACATTTAATCACAACTTCCATCCAAAAGTCGTAAACAAGTCCAACACACAGTTAAATGAACAGGAAACACAGTTATTACAGAAAGGATTAAAACACAATACAAACACCACAAAAAAAGAAAACTTTATAGAACACATCATTACAGAATCTGAATATATCATAACACAAGAAGAAAAATCACAGAGCACATCCCTAAATATTGGCCTAACTAGAGAACTGATAGCTAAGGAAATAAGACAAATTAACACAAAATACACACACACACACTGCAAAAAGACAGGCAAGTTGCTAAAAAAGTTAAAAAACAAATTACAGGAGAATGATGTAATAGTCACAAAAGCTGACAAAGGCAATTCCATTGTTCTACTTCAAAAATCTGAATACATTGACAAGACAGAACAGTTTATTAAAAATAACCCAATATCAACATTAAAATCAGACCCCACAAACAGATTCAATAACAACATGAAGAAATGTTTAAAAACCATCACACACATTTTAACAGATTGGCAAAAACAGTACTTCCCCTCCAAAAATCCCAAGGCCCCCAACCTCAGAGGTCAACCAAAAATACACAAAAATGATTCACCTATGAGACCAGTAATCAACTTCAGAAATGCACCAACATACCAACTAAGCAGGTTCACACATGATTTCCTAACTCAAAATTATACATACCATAATGACAGAACAATCAAGAACACTGCCCAGTTAATATACAACATAGACACAATACAGATACCCCACACTGCAAAGCTAATATCATTCGATGTAGTAAATATGTTCTCGGTCATCCCAATCAGTGAAACAATTGATATCATACAGAATAATCTTGCAAGACACAACAAAGTTCCTAATACTCACATCAAAGAAATAGTAGAAATACTAAAGCTCATCACATCACAAAACTACTTCCAATTTAATAATAAATACTACATTCAAAATGAAGGACTACCCATGGGATCCCCAGTATCAGGTATCGTAGCAGACATTTTTATGGATCACATAGAGCACCACATTTTCAGACACACAAAATATAACATAATTTATTGGTATAGGTATGTAGATGACATTCTTTGTCTCATAGATGAATCACAACAAAATATCTCTCAGTTCCACAATGAAATAAATAACATTCATAAAAATATTAAATTTACAATAGAGATGGAGACAAATAATAAACTGAACTTCCTTGACATAACAGTCAGCAAGAAAGATCAATTACATGCATTCAGCATTTACAGAAAACCCACATACACTGATACCATAATACACAATACATCCAACCATCCTCAACACCATAAACAGGCAGCACTCAGACATATGCTACACAGATTAAACAACATACCACTAATTAAAAATGAGTACACCACAGAATATAAAACAATTGTACAAATTGCTAAGAATAATGGTTACACAGAAAAATTAATTAGACAAATAAATAATAAAATCATGAACAAAGCACACAAACAGATATCACCCAGTACAGTACACACCAGTATCCAGAACCAATCTAATAAGAAATGGTACACAATGTCATACATCAACAAACATACACACAGGATAAGCAATATATTCAAAAAACAAGGTATTCAAATAGCACTTAGAACAAATAACACACTACATAACCATCTAAAAACCAAGACTGAAACTGACCAATTCCAACAGTCAGGAATATACCAACTGACTTGCCAACAGTGCCAAGCAATATATATAGGTCAAAACAGCTAGGAACTTCAATACTAGGTACAAGGAACACATCAGAGCCATAAAATGCACAAACCATTCCACATATGCCGAGCATTTATTAGATAACAATCACCCACCCACAACTATACAAACAGATATGAAAATTCTAAAAATCAACAACCACAAGAAACAATTATTAACAGTGCAAGAAAGTTATCAAATTCATAAAGCCATCACACAGGGAAAAACGGTCCTAAATGAATTCACAAATTTAACAAACAAAACACTATTCAAAGCAATAGAAAACAACACAACACATGAAAGCCAACACAATTACTCACAAATCACAAATAATAGATAAGATAATCACAAAAAAAGATATAATTTAAAAAAGACTGAACAAAGCAATAATCAACAGAAATAGGTTGGTACCACTGTACATACATAATAAACACATCGATGTAACACAATAACTAGTTGATGTAGTTAAAAAGTACAGTTTAACAGCAAATTATACAGTGAGCAATAATGCTAAAGTGTAGCAAGAAACAACAGTGCAGAAAATTGCGGAAGGTGCTAAAGTGTAGCAAGAAACAACGGTGCAGAAAATTGCGGAAGGTGCTGTTCCAGACTGACATGTGCTAGCTGCAACAATTTTTAGTAAGTAGAGTTTATGTACATAAAGATTGTAACCATAGAGATAATTTAGTATTAAGAAGTGAATTTATGTTTGAACACGGATAATATAAAACAATATATAGAATAAGTATAGCAGATTGAACATACAGACGTTAAAATTTTAAAGCATGAACATATGTATATAATAAATGTACATAATTCACATACACAAATATGATGATAATATTATGTTATTTATAGCCACTGACGATGCCCCACTCCAGAAGGGCGAAACGCGTCTGGTAGATACAAGTCAATAAAATACAGTTGTTAGAAGACGGATTTTTATTCAAAAATATTTATGCAACAACTGCGGAACATGGCCTACAACAAGATTACTGTTATGCAGCCTTGTCAGGCATTCCCAACGGCCACATACCATCGCTACAAAACTGGTCACCTCAATCTCCACAAAACCATAGAGAACATCAAGTTTAATAAGTTATGTGTTCAGTATAACCTTAAGCCAAATTATGTAACGTGACAGTCAGGAATAGCACAAAAGCAGCACAAAATGCGAAAACATCGGCAGAAAAACAATGGATCCGTAATGAAATAAGAGCATTGTATAGTAAAAAAGCCCATCAAAATAAGATTCTATATAACACACACCTAGAACTAGCCACACATTTAAATAATCCTGATATTCTGAAGGACATTATAGACAGAGTAGAAAATCATACTGCAAGGATTTTAGATGCAATCAGGTTAAAACATAGTCATAAAATTGATAGATTGAAAAACAAGCAGAACACACAGCCAATAACAACAGCAAATAATGAAATGACATTTAATCACAACTTCCATCCAAAAGTCGTAAACAAGTCCAACACACAGTTAAATGAACAGGAAACACAGTTATTACAGAAAGGATTAAAACACAATACAAACACCACAAAAAAAGAAAACTTTATAGAACACATCATTACAGAATCTGAATATCATAACACAAGAAGAAAAATCACAGAGCACATCCCTAAATATTGGCCTAACTAGAGAACTGATAGCTAAGGAAATAAGACAAATTAACACAAAATACACACACACACACTGCAAAAAGACAGGCAAGTTGCTAAAAAAGTTTAAAAAACAAATTACAGGAGAATGATGTAATAGTCACAAAAGCTGACAAAGGCAATTCCATTGTTCTACTTCAAAAATCTGAATACATTGACAAGACAGAACAGTTTATTAAAAATAACCCAATATCAACATTAAAATCAGACCCCACAAACAGATTCAATAACAACATGAAGAAATGTTTAAAAACCATCACACACATTTTAACAGATTGGCAAAAACAGTACTTCCCCTCCAAAAATCCCAAGGCCCCCAACCTCAGAGGTCAACCAAAAATACACAAAAATGATTCACCTATGAGACCAGTAATCAACTTCAGAAATGCACCAACATACCAACTAAGCAGGTTCACACATGATTTCCTAACTCAAAATTATACATACCATAATGACAGAACAATCAAGAACACTGCCCAGTTAATATACAACATAGACACAATACAGATACCCCACACTGCAAAGCTAATATCATTCGATGTAGTAAATATGTTCTCGGTCATCCCAATCAGTGAAACAATTGATATCATACAGAATAATCTTGCAAGACACAACAAAGTTCCTAATACTCACATCAAAGAAATAGTAGAAATACTAAAGCTCATCACATCACAAAACTACTTCCAATTTAATAATAAATACTACATTCAAAATGAAGGACTACCCATGGGATCCCCAGTATCAGGTATCGTAGCAGACATTTTTTATGGATCACATAGAGCACCACATTTTCAGACACACAAAATATAACATAATTTATTGGTATAGGTATGTAGATGACATTCTTTGTCTCATAGATGAATCACAACAAAATATCTCTCAGTTCCACAATGAAATAAATAACATTCATAAAAATATTAAATTTACAATAGAGATGGAGACAAATAATAAACTGAACTTCCTTGACATAACAGTCAGCAAGAAAGATCAATTACATGCATTCAGCATTTACAGAAAACCCACATACACTGATACCATAATACACAATACATCCAACCATCCTCAACACCATAAACAGGCAGCACTCAGACATATGCTACACAGATTAAACAACATACCACTAATTAAAAATGAGTACACCACAGAATATAAAACAATTGTACAAATTGCTAAGAATAATGGTTACACAGAAAAATTAATTAGACAAATAAATAATAAAATCATGAACAAAGCACACAAACAGATATCACCCAGTACAGTACACACCAGTATCCAGAACCAATCTAATAAGAAATGGTACACAATGTCATACATCAACAAACATACACACAGGATAAGCAATATATTCAAAAAACAAGGTATTCAAATAGCACTTAGAACAAATAACACACTACATAACCATCTAAAAACCAAGACTGAAACTGACCAATTCCAACAGTCAGGAATATACCAACTGACTTGCCAACAGTGCCAAGCAATATATATAGGTCAAACAGCTAGGAACTTCAATACTAGGTACAAGGAACACATCAGAGCCATAAAATGCACAAACCATTCCACATATGCCGAGCATTTATTAGATAACAATCACCCACCCACAACTATACAAACAGATATGAAAATTCTAAAAATCAACAACCACAAGAAACAATTATTAACAGTGCAAGAAAGTTATCAAATTCATAAAGCCATCACACAGGGAAAAACGGTCCTAAATGAATTCACAAATTTAACAAACAAAACACTATTCAAAGCAATAGAAAACAACACAACACATGAAAGCCAACACAATTACTCACAAATCACAAATAATAGATAAGATAATCACAAAAAAAAGATATAATTTAAAAAAGACTGAACAAAGCAATAATCAACAGAAATAGGTTGGTACCACTGTACATACATAATAAACACATCGATGTAAACACAATAACTAGTTGATGTAGTTAAAAAGTACAGTTTAACAGCAAATTATACAGTGAGCAATAATGCTAAAGTGTAGCAAGAAACAACAGTGCAGAAAATTGCGGAAGGTGCTAAAGTGTAGCAAGAAACAACGGTGCAGAAAATTGCGGAAGGTGCTGTTCCAGACTGACATGTGCTAGCTGCAACAATTTTTAGTAAGTAGAGTTTATGTACATAAAGATTGTAACCATAGAGATAATTTAGTATTAAGAAGTGAATTTATGTTTGAACACGGATAATATAAAACAATATATAGAATAAGTATAGCAGATTGAACATACAGACGTTAAAATTTTAAAGCATGAACATATGTATATAATAAATGTACATAATTCACATACACAAATATGATGATAATATTATGTTATTTATAGCCACTGACGATGCCCCACTCCAGAAGGGCGAAACGCGTCTGGTAGATACAAGTCAATAAAATACAGTTGTTAGAAGACGGATTTTTATTCAAAAACACTTCACATAGTTTCAGTGAATAAACCTTTTATCATATTAGAGGTGTGATATGTGGCAAGGGAATCAAATGTGTATGCATCAAGATATACCATATGAAACCCTTGTCATGTGCCTTGCCTCTAACATGATTTTTTTTACCAAAATATTGTAAAGTGTGTTTTTGCATTCATCCTGACCCTCTTGCCTTCATCTGTGGTAAGTGACAGGTTAAATTTCCCTATCATTCCTATTATTCCCAAAATTCTGGTGTGAAGCTTTGATGTCCTGTAACGTGTAAATCAAAACATTTCACGCTTTTATGAGAACTAAGCTTTTCCCGGCGTATAGATGAAATGAATAATTCTCGGGTTTTCTGCTGGTTAGTTTCTTTATTTAACTCATTACACAACGTTTTGGTAACTGCCGTGGTTTCCTTAATCAGGTTAGCTGTTATTTAAATTTACAAGTCTTTGAATGCCTCGCGAGCGAGTCCTGGTTATTATAAATAGGGAGAAGCTTCCTACTGCTCTCCCATTGGTCGGCGCTACAAACTGCCTCAGACGGGGTGAGACTGGTTTGGCTGCATTTCGTAGCCCAGCAGCTAACGGATGGATGGATGGATGGCAATTTGTGGCTCCATGTTGGCATCATAAGTTGTCACCGATCCAAGTACCAACCATGCTTAACGTTGCTTAACAGGTGGCATGAAGTGGCTTGCATCTCATGGCTCCACGGCGTCATCTTGGGCGGTCACCCATCCAAGTACCAACCACACTCAGTGTTGCTTTACAGGTGGCATTACTGACTTATCTCCTAGTTGGCTCAATATGAGTCCGGCCCACAACGGATCATCTCTGATAAGCTCCCCCATTGGTCGACGTGTCAAGACGGCGTCTCCCCGGAAGGCTGTGTGTAACACGTTGCTGTTTTGGGTCCTTGACGATCGGCTCCGAAGCTTCACTCAGGGAGAGACCACCATCTTTGTTGATGCTGTTGTCACTTATTCGAATCCCCAGCGCTTCTCTGATCACTGAGTGACCTCGTGCAGCCAGGCTACCTGGGTTATATAGCCTACCAAAAATCCAAAAGGAGAACGTGCCCTTACAACCTATTGTCTGTGCTCCCACATATCAGGCGAAATATCTTACACGCCAACTGAGTCCACAAGTGGGCCATTACATACACCATGTTACGAATTCTGCTGAGTTCATACAGATGATCCAGGGTCTAATCGTGTCAGATTCAGACCTCATTGTAAGCTTTGATGTTTCTGTATTCACACCAGTGCTAGAAATTCGTTTATAAATCCAGGCGTATTTGTTACGCCTAACTTTCAGACTCAGGCGTAAAATGAAAATGTTAGCTGTAATTATATTATGATTATGAAAATACAGATATTACAGCTTACAACCTACTGCAGCACAGTTTAAAACTGTAAATAGGCCCAGAAAAAATTAATATGATTTGCATGTGCCAATACATCATATACCAAAATTGTGAAATAATTTAACATGATTATTGATTTCATTGTACTATGACAGTAACTTTTGAATTTTACACAATGATCTTCAGAGGTTTAATTCCCAAATATTTTCGAATTTTTTCCCGATTCATCGACAGAGGATTTTTTTTCTTTCAAATACAAATATGTCAATATGTAAAATAAAAATTGTAAAATATTTTCCTTGATGTACAAATTCTAAGAATAATTTGATTTCACAGTTTCTGTGTACAATTTATTGGCAAGATCGCCAAAACTAAAACATTAAGTTTATTGAATATATCGTAGCTGAATAGTAAATGCAATGATTCTCCACTTTAAATATCAAGAAAAATGGCTTACGGCCTTACCTGAAGTGCTGTGTCACTTCTTATCTAGGAATTCTGGTCTTTGAGGATTCTGTGTGTTTTTCCACCAGTAAGCCACAGCTGGGTTGGGATCAAAATTATCCAGTGAAGGTCCATTCACTTTGATGAGTAATAAGTCATCTAAATTTAGGGTATCCAAACAATATCGTTTCTCAGTTTTCATGTTGTTAAGCTCACTGAAACCTCACTCACATATTGCAGTGGTGAATGGAAGCACACGGTAACATGAAATGATTTTTAATAAATTTGGATATTGGTTGTCTTCACTATTTTCGCTATATGCTCTGTTCCAAAGCTGATGACTTGATAGAGATTTCTTATCCTTAGCCCATATTTTCCAGCGCAGAAATTCATCAGAAGCTTGTTCTTTGCTTATGGTCACTGTTGCAGGTAAATCCTTGAGGACCTCTTCAAACTCCTTTACTCCATAATTTAATATACCCTCATTTGGAATGTTAATTGCATCAAAAATATCTATATTTTTAAACATGCAATTAGTTCGAAGATCTTCTAAATGACATTTTAGTTTTTCCCGGCGTATTGTTGAAATAAATAACTCTCGGGTTTTCTGCCGGTTAACTGATTTATTTAAATCTTTTAACAACGTTTCGGCAACTGCCATCGTTGCCTTAATCAGGTTAGCTCTTACATACAAGGACAAGACACTGACTGACTCGCAAGCCAGTCCTGGTTCCTATAAATAGCCTGTTGCCAAGGGAAGCTTCACACTGCTCTTTGATTGGTCGGCAATGCACACGGCCATAGACGGGGTCAAACCGATTTGGTTGCATCTCTGCATCTCGTGGCTGCATCCCGTAGCTCAGCAACTGGATGGTATTTAATAGCTCCATGGCAGTATCTTGAGCCAACCAGGAAAGTCGTTGTGATTGGTCAGTAATGCTACCTTTTATGCAACGTTGAGTGTGGTTTGTACTTGGATGGGTGACTGCCCAAGATGACGCCGAGTAGCCACGAGATGCAAGCCTCTTCATGCCAACTCTTAAGCAATGTTAAGTGTGGTTGGTACTAGGATGGGTGACCACTTATGATGCCACCATGGAGCCACAAAATGCCGTCCATCCATACATCCGTTAGCTGCTGGACTACGAAATGCAGCCAAACCGGTCTCACCCCATCTGAGGCCATTTGTAGTCCCGACCAGTGGGAGAGCAGCGGGAAGCTTCCCCCAACATTGGGCTATTTATAGGACCCAAGACTCGCTTCCGAGGCATTCGCAGTCTTGTAAATTTAAATAACAGCTAACCTGATGAAGGCAATGAAGGTAGTTGCCGAAACGTTGTGTAATGAGTTAAATAAAGAAACTAACCAGCAGAAAACCCGAGAATTCATCTCACACTTTTCATCTACATATATACTCTGCAATTCACAAAACTGTGGGTGGCAGAGGGTGCTCAGCACCAAAGCATTCCAATCCCTAATGGTACGAGGGAAAAAAGAATTCATATAAGAATCATTGTGGCACCTTATTTCTCTAATCTTATCTTTCCCGTCATTCTGGCTCAAATAGGTTGGTGGACGAAGTATTTCACTATACTTGTAAGTGAAAGTAGGAGTACACATGTTTACCAATAAGTTTAAACGAAATGTGCATCGTCTATCTACCAGAGACTCCCAGCCTAGTCTACTAATCAGTTCTGTGACGCTTTCATAAGGACTGTAGCAAGCGGTCACGAATCGAGGGGCTCTTCTCTGTACTTTCTCTATACTTTCGATCAACCCCTTACGAAACAGATCCCAAATGGCACAACAATAGTCCAAATGTGGACACACAAGATATTTGTACATTATCTCTTTTGTTTGTTCATTACAATTTTTCAAGATTCGACCTATGAATCACAGCCTAGAATTAGCTCTACCTACTAACGAATTAATGTGTATGTCCCATTTCATGTTCCTTTGTACTGTTACTCCCAAATATTTCATAGAATCAACCATATCAATAACTGAATTGTTTAACTCGTATTTCTAAACAATTGAATTCTTTTTGTTAGTTATGCTCATTTTCTTGCACTTTTTACAATTTAGCGTAAGTTGCCATTCAGCGCACCATGCCAAAATAACATCCAGATCACGCTGAATTTCTAAGCATTTGGCCAAATTCCTTACTTCCCTATAAATAACAGCATCATCAGCAAACAATCTAAAAAGGCTTTTCACTTTGTCTCTGAGATCATTTGTAAAAATTAAGAAAAGAAGTGGTTCTATTACACTTCCTTGAGGTACACCTGATGTAACATCTAGATTAGAAGAACTTTCTTCTTCAACGATTACATACTGCGACCGACCAGTTAGAAAATCCGTTATCCATTCACAAAGCTGATCTCATATACCGTACGCTTGAAGCTTCGCTAAAAGGCGGTTGTGTGGCACAGAGTCAAAGGCTTTCTGAAAATCTAAAAAAATTGAATTTACTTGTGAACCTGCATCAATAACTTTCATTACACCTTGTGTAAATAGGGCCAGCTGTGTTTCATATGATCTTTTCTTCCGAATTCCGTGTTGATTTGTTGTAAGCAAATTATTTTCATCTAGAAAATTCATAATGTTTGAGCATATAATATACTCCATAACTCTACTACAAACAGATTTTATAGATATGGGATGTTAGTTTCCAGGATCACTTCGTTCACCTATCTTGAAAATCGGAGTTATTGTGCGATTTTCCAGTCTGAACATAATTTTCGCTCTTCTAATGATCTAGTCTCTGGTTCAGCCCCTCAGTACAGCTCTGATCCAGAGGTCCACAATCTACTCTGTCTACGATGCTACAGATGGTTAGCTCTGCCGATGTCTTGCGGCCGCTGGCCGCAGAGTTCACCCCTTCAGCCAGCCGCCAGAAGGAAAAGAGGATAACCTCCGACCCAAGGCGACAAGCATCATGGGTGCCGACATGAGCCACTATCTGTAGTTGGCTACACGCCGTCCTTTCTATGGCATCCGGGATGGCCTGTTCCACATCTCGGATCAGGCCACCCGGAATACACACTGGATGGACGTTGGATTTCTTCCCCGAGTAATCCACCATTTCCCTAAGGGGCTCTAATAACCGCCTAACATTAGAGCTCCCAACTACCAATATAGGTTCGGTATCCCTCCGTGGGATCAAAGTTCAACTTGGGCAAAAGCCGTGTCAATCTTCTTCTGACTTCTCAAAGTAGTTCATCGATCTTGGCTCCTACAGCTTCTACCATTCTGAAACTTTATTAGTACCTAGATTTGAGGGTAATTAACAATTTACATCCTTTTAAAAATTTCTTTAGCTATAACGTATTGTGACACAACAGATTTGAGGGTAATTAACAATTTACATCCTTTTAAAAATTTCTTTAGCTATAACGTATTGTGACACAACAGAAATATTTTTTATGAGAAAATTGTATTTTTCCCTTGAGCATGGACAAAAATTAATAATATTTACTCTTAGA
>JARYHS010012455.1:0-20022 GCA_031002005.1 Vandiemenella viatica
CTAGGCTTCCCGATGTTTGCATCTCTTCTGCCGTTGCCTTTAAATTCTTGTTCATTTATGGCTCCTAATTTTCCTGGCCAACTTCTCCAACTTCGCAATTCCTTCACCGCTTCATCCCGTTCTCTGTCGACATGCCTGCTTTCCGCGTGTTTACAAACCCGCACCATAGCGTGTCTCTCACATGCGTCGGGCCCGAATTCCTTGCGCCACTGTCCTTGCACGCTTGCTGTGCGTTCCACTTCTCGTATTCTTGCCGCTGCCATACATTGTCTTGCATTGTGATTTCTTCCTCTGCAAAGTTGACAAATCTCCAGTCTTCCTTTGTTCCTGGGATTCTAAACTCCTCTCCTTTCTCTGTTCACTTCCACCAGCGACCTCCGCTCCGATCCTGGATACTGCTGCTTTTCTCTGTTTGACAGAATTATGGTTTCCTTCAGCAGTGCGAATTCAATGGTTTCAACTATAGTTAGCTCCGTTCCTCGTGCTCTCAGAATGGCTACAATCTTCTCATCTATCAGCCCGTTTGTGAATACAGCGCGGCTCAGATTATGGATCAACTTGAGCGCTCCATTTAATTCACTCCCTTTTAAATCCTTTTTTGTTGCTTCTCTTAACTCGTGCACAATTCCGTCCAACCTACTAGCCCAGTCAGCAACCGTCTCTCCACTCCGTTGGCGACTTGCAAACATTCTTATTGCATAATGGTCTACTGTCCGTTTAGGCCAAAAATTCTCCACTAGAATCGCTCTCACATCCTTCCAATCTTTAACCCTCTCCTGGGTGAGTATCCTTTGTCTGGCCGTATCTCCTATCCTTGATTTCACAAACTTAAATAGTATCTCTTGTTCCTCCTCCGCAAAAATGCTGAATGCAGTATCACAATCATCAAGAAATGCATATATCGTCCCCTTTTCACTACAAAAGGTATTAGGAATTAATTTTAATATTTCCGCTAAACCAACTCATCGTTTTTCCCTTTTCATTGAACTTTCGCCCTTGGCGGCGTCACAATTTCCCGCACTGTTCGGCATTTAAGCTAAACTTGCCTACTCACTGTTTTCATCGCATTGATGCAGCTCTGCTCAGCTCAGCAACCTCAGTGACATTTAACTCTCTTTTGCTGTGTCGTGTTATGCTGATTTCTGCACTTCTGCTGCTTGCTTGCTTCTTCTGAATGGCAAAAGCAGGCCACTGTGTTGAACCTGTAACACTGTTATAATGGAGTGGTAATTTCCTTCTCACAATCTTCTTCTTTTTACTTTCTCTTATATATATCACTTACCGGAGTAGTACTACCCTCACCCCCAATGCTTTATTGCTTGGCTGATGCCACACCATGACACCATTTCAAATCCTGAATTTCTCTAGGCCTGTCTCGGCTGAATATACATTCCTTAGTGGGGCTTTGTGCATGGCAGTAAACCTCGTAGTCATGTGAGCAATAACACTAAGGATATTTACATATGTACACTTTATTACATCAGTTATGTACAATAATTACATGCCTAATTCCCTTTACTCCTTTCTGGACTATAACTCCCATTTCTTTATTCTATTCGATGCCTCCCATGGTACTTATACTTCAATGACTTGCTCCCACCTGATATAATGGCTGCTGTAGTCATCGCCGGCTTCTGCAGTCTGTGGTTTGTCTCGCTACATCCTACCATTGCTCCAAGGCTCCATAGCTGCCCCCAACACCGTCCTTCTGCAATCGCCCAGAATCGACCGACCAGAACTGACTCTCTGTTCATGCTTCCCAGTTTTGATCAGCTTCCCCCTCCATTGAATTCATAGTGGGTAGTAACCCTGACAAATAATGATAATTCCTTCCCTACCATCATCCTGTTTATGATGTCTTGCTACAACTTAATTCTGCTGACTATCTGATCCACTTTGATGTCAATGCTGTCTGTGTGCTTGCATTCCATTTGAATCTCTGTTGTAACTGCCCTGATTTCAACTGTTGCTACATGCAATCAACTTTTGCCCAACTTTAGTAACTATAACCCAAAATTCCTTGCTGTCCACTACAAAATTAAAATCAAATGCTGAAAAGTTGTTACCATTTTTCATCTTCTTCCCAGTCCCACGAGTTTCTTTTCTGATAATATGCCGCATGGCCTTACACTTATTAAAGGCACTGTTTAGAAAATCATCATTCTTTTTATTTCTGGTTTCCTTAACCACTCTAATCAATGCCTTTTTACAGTTCTTATATAGATTCTTGATTTCAACAGACTCTGTACTTAAATAGTTACCATAAAAAAATTTACACTTTCCTTTCAAAATGTCAATTTCCTTACTTCTTACCTTTATAGGCTTCTTTAGTGAGCTCCTAAATGGAAAAGCAAAGTCAACTAAACTTTATACAGCAAAATCTGGGGGTTTTCAATAGTAAAAATAATAACAGTCTTACAGAACTTTAATAAATTTTGATATGTTGAAATCATTAATTGTTCTTACTCTGAGGCAGTTCTCATTCATTGCCAAAGAATAAATGTATTTACTTACTACAGACCATGCTAGAATGGTCCAGTAATGTGATCCCACTAATTTCATAACTCAGCAGTCTAATACTAAACTCTTAACAGTTACAATATTGTCTATACAACTTTCACCTCTGGGCTTCCACTACCACCTTCTAATATGCGACAGCGAATAGTGTGTTGGCCATGTTCACTTTCATTTATTACACCTTCAGGACTAGTTTTTCTTAAAATTGTCATAAGGCACTGATCAGTAATAACAAGTGTATTCAAAAACTTTGTACATACAAACTCACATTATTAGCTTCCCGATAATTAGTCTTACTTGTAAGTTTTGCAGCCTAACGTCTATTTTTCTGTGGTTCATGTTGTGTGTTCTGTGAGAACAACAAATCATTATGTTTCCCTTCTGCTAATGCCATTCGCACCAAATTGCTGCTATTCATATTGTGCTATCAGCAATTTAATAAAAATAGGAACACAACATATTGTATGTCATCTTATAATTCTGCATTACCTACAGTATAACAATTATTCACAGGCTGATAAATGATTGTAGTTTAGGTAATCTGCAACGTATGTGTAATATTATAAGTTTTATCAGTTCCTACAATACTATTAATCACATGCTGGTAAAGCATGTTCACTTTTATACCTCTATCAATGATGATCTTAAACGTTTCTTGAGAGACAAAGTTGACAAGACAAACAGAAACCATTCTTAGCAAGCAGTTCTCCCACCAAATTACATTTTTAAGTTCAGCAGTGCCAATGTAACAGTGCCGTGCAATATGAATAATTGTTTAACAGTTCAAATAATAAAGGATAGGGAAAATAACTCGTCACATACCAAAGTTAAGGGCTGCGACGAGAGAATAACACATAACACAGACACAAAAATACAATATTTAACAGTTCAGTGATATACAATCATAAAAGCCTGTTAAACAACGAGAGCAAAAGACAACATAGGTACCAGAGTTTCATAACCCTACTTGTGATTGACCCATTATGTATTTACGATGTTTGCAAACTATACCAGCAAAGGTAGAGGTATGATATTTTGCACTGACTGCACATGGTGTTTTCGGATAGAAAGACAATTCCATTTTCTGAAAAAAATTTCATTTATGATAATATTGTAATAAACCGACGAAGTAAGTTCTTCGGAACAATCTATCTGAAAGGAAGTATTGTAACTATTTAGCATGCAGCTGAGTTTGATTAAAGTTTTCTGTGTGCCATGTGTGTAGAACAATATTCTCTTAAGTGGTATACAAACATTGATTATGTATGTAAGTAAATAGTATTAAAAATTGTTTATTTTATCAGATATTTAGATTATATACTTACAGCTACATTTTTTAAGAGAAAAGGGGGAGTGGGAAGAAACCTGTGCCATTTTAACGATCACTGTTCATTTTGAAATTCTTGTAATTAATACTTGTGTCAGTGCCTGTATTTCTCAGTATTGAACCAATTTAAAATACTTAGGTTTTAAGAAACAATTTCTGTTTAAGTGTTTTAATTTGAAAATGAATAATTTTAAGGAAAGAATATTAAGTTTACTTAATTTTATTTTATTTTTTTTATTTTTAGGCTTGGCGCAGTACTGCACAGTCCAGTTACAGCAAATCGGCTGAGAAATAATCAGGCTAAAAAGGATTACATTACATTGGATCGCTTGGTTGGCATTTCTTGTCCAAACAAGAATGGTGTAGCAGATTCATTGCTAACATATAAAAAGTATTTTTTAATTCTCATTTTAATATTTTAATGAATATTTTTGGTTGATGATTACTTATGTACAATTTTGTCCTCTTTAATCCAGAACAACTCAGAATGAAATAAAAAAAGATATGAGTATTAAAATGGAAGAAAATTTGCCATCATATGTGATGAAGGATAAAATTCGAAACATTCCATTGAAAATGGAGAAACAGAATGGCAGCAAAAATTTCAGTTCAGCTTTGGACAAAAAAAGTGATGGGTTGGGAGGAAGAGTCATATCTCAACAGAATTTAGAAGTCTCTAAAGCAGATAAAAATATGTACTTTTTAGAAATTGAAGAGGAGAAATGCTTGGAAAATATCTCCCACACTTTAAATGACAAGGAAATCACCAGTGACATAGCCAATAAAGTTAGTATGTGTGAATTGGCATGTTCTTGTTAACCATATTTTAGGAGCTGTATGTTTTTTAATACTAATACAAGTGGAGAAGAGTAAATTCATATCGAGCATGTTTGGTGAGTGGTTAATGCTCTGGCCTCGCATTTGGGAGGATGGCTGTTAGATTCCCCATCCAGGCATCCTGATTTAGGTTTTCAATAGTTTCCACAAATCACTGCAGGTGAATGCCTGGATGCTTCCTTCAAAAGCCCATGGCTGAATTCCTTCCCATTTCTTGTCCCCAGTCCCATCTAAGGATTGCAATCCCGCAATGTTTTTAATCCCGCAGGATCCGCGTGGGATTTGCACCAATCCCGCGGGATCCGTGCGGGATTGGTACAAACAGTTTTTTTAAAACATAGTTACTTTTAAAACGTTAATAAATTAAATAATAATTAAATTAATAAATAATTTTTTAATGTTAAATGATAAAAATTAACAGTTAACAATATTTTGATTGACAAAATGACATTAAAACTTGTTAGTGTGTCTTAAGTGTATTTCGAGATCTTACATTTTTGTTTTTTAATCTAAACCAATTTTTAAATAAATAATAAAAATCGAAAATATTGAGTCTTAGGTCATATTATGTGCCTTACAATACATCACATAAGTTTAAAAATATGGTTTGCTTAATAGCCAAGTTACAAGAGTTTTATAAAAGAATTCTAAATAAACGTTCCATAACACCAAGAAAAGCATTCCATTTCACAAAGTGAAACAAGAATTGTTTTTGCGTGATTCATTATTATATCTCCTGATTCCTTGATTGATCTTACAGTTGACTCAATGTTGTTATTAAAAGAAACTACTCACCAACACGTAAACTGTCAAGTATTTCAGATTTACTTATGTGGCGTAACGAAGTTTTTAGAGTGGAAATTGTTATTTTTTAGTAAGAAAGGAGACTTTCTCGGCGAATGATTGCAGTGAAGTCCTCATAGGTTGTAGCTCCGGATTTCATTGCAAACACACAAAATTACACACGTGAGGAAGACGGCAGAGGCAGCCGTCGAAGTATGGTGTACCTACAACACAATTCGTCGATACACCCGTGAATACTTCATTATAATTTTTTTTTTCCTTTAGTCGAAATAATAACAAGGAGAAGAGCGGCACATGTAAGCAGGCGGCTTTCGTCAAAGAAACGCATTGAGGCAGCGGCCAAAACAACAATAAGTCAAAGGATATACAATTTCCTTTTAATAGCTGTTAAATAAATAGGTACGCCATCGTTAAAATTACGATAACATTAGTTTCATATCAACAAATAATCAAATTTTCAGCCGCAAATTAGGAAATTGTCACAATTACTTTATCTGCAAATACAGAAAATGGGAATAATGAAACCGTGAATAAAAAGCTGTAACTGTGTAGTTCAGATAACGTGTGCTACACTTAAAAAAATAATTATATAGTTAGAAAATCGTACTAAATACGCACCATAACTCAAATTACAGAAATGTGTACTCGAAACAAGCGTAAGTTTTGATGAATACGTAAAAGTGTATTTATTTACTTACGAATGACGAAGGTTAATAAAAACAAATGCTTGTTCACATGAGTCAAATGCCAACTGCTCTGGTACAGACAAACGGTGCAAAATATCCGATAGAGACCAAGTGGGGCAGCGAGTCACGCACTGACACGCGTTTCCGCCGGATTTTGCAGATTGCGGATCCGCTTAATTTTGTGCGTGATCCGCCAGACTGTCTGATGTTGCGGGATCCCGCTTTGCTGGATTGCAATCCCTAGTCCCATCCCACCTCTAATGACCTCGTCATCGACGAGGTGTAAAGTCATAAGTAGAAAAGAGTAAATTCATGTTTCAGTGCATCATGATGAGCTTAGGAAATATTATATTAACTGGAAAGTTCTTGTTCTGAATTGCTGAATAATATCAGTCTACGACAAACAAAATATAACACTCACATAGTGCAGTGTGAAGCAACTAAAAATTAAGTGGTTTACCTGATTTATGAAAATTTACAGGTTTCTTTCTGGTCGCCAAGTTGATTTTTACTTTCAACTAAAGTACATTATTTAATCTCTTGAGCTTCAAAATGAAAGGTAGCCTCTCAAGTAATCACAGTTTCAACAAACTCTTAACTTGGCTTTTATTTTATATAAACACTTCAGAATATCACAAAAACTTTATATGAGGCTTCTTACTGAAGGTTAAAGCACATTACAGATTTCCTCTTTGCACTGTTATGATCGAGCTTGCCAGGTTGTGATTACCGGGATCAGATATCATACAATGTTCTGGAGCGCTGTAAAGGTGTTGACAGAATTTTTTAGAGTGCTAACAATGAACCAAACAATATACATTATGAAAAGCAATGAAAATTTATACAAAATTTGTTTAAATCATTAAGAACTCATTTAAATAACTTACAAGCATTCTACAGCATATTTATCATACTAAACATTTCTAAACTATCAAATTATCACAAAGTTTCTACTTACAGTTCTTTTAATTAATATGCCAGACACTGTACTGCTTTTAATGCAACAGTTATTCAGTTTATTAGCAGGATTTTCATTCAACAAAATGATTGTACAAATTTATATCAATCACTCCACTTCTTCTCAGTCACAGATTTAGTTAATTGTAGTTGTTTTAATTAGTAGAAACTGGTTTTAGGTGTGTAATAGTGGGAAGCAGTGATAAGAAACATTTTGTAAACATACTTTTTCAGGACATGCCCCAAGTCATGAAAATAGAAATGTATTTCTAAGCTCGCTCAGACATCCATGGTCAATACAGTGTGACGTAACGGTTACCTTCTACCGACTCAAGTAGCGGCTGTAGCGGAGTGATCATTTTTTTAATGAGTTGTACTTGGAGTGTCGCGGAGGACATAACGCGGTAGCATGGCCGGTAGTCACTATAGCCCACATTTGTTTAAAATAGTGTAAAGTGAATTTAAGATTGTGGACCTGTTATGTTATCAGTGATCAAGAGTGTGACAGATTGTATTTTGGGCAGTACAGAGACGAACTGAGAATGTTAGCTCGTAATAAGAAAATTTCTTAAAAGTTCTGCAATCTTTGGATGGCGAAGTTATGATTAGCCATAGTTATGAAATTTTGGTGGTGGCCAACCAATTCAAGTGTTTAAAGGTGACTAGAAATAAACTTATGGTGGAGAGAATTATGTTTTAATGAACTTGAATGATTTCTTAGTAATAATTCTCCCACCCCCTCTAAGAGCTAGTTTGGTGACACCTCTGGTGACCACAGCATTATCGAACTGTTTAAATTAATCAATTGGGCTAGTTAAAATAATAACCCAACAGCAATTACTTGATTGTCTTACAGGATTATAAATATTAATTACCGTAATAAGATTGCAACATTGTTGGTTTTGGCCATTTTGATCAGAGTGGTGGTGGTAGGGAGCGCAAATTTCTGATATGTAAATAGATATAAACTACATATAATTAGAAAGATGAAGGCATGAGAGCTGTGACGAACATGCAAATATGAACAAATGCTACAAAATTCAGTATAGATTAGTGGATGACATATGGCAATTGGATCGGTTGTGTGCATGTAGAGACTCATCACATGACTGATGTGGTAAGTCTGTAGGTGTATACATCTGATCTCCTTGCCATATTTCCTACGAAAATATTGTATCACATGTTCATTGCAGTGTTCATTGTAAGTGTTGGTTGATGGATTAACTTTCTCTAGTCTTCCTTATCATCATTGTCCAACAGCAGTTTCAGTATCACTTTTAAAAAATTACACATACGTTGTAAAATTTGCCTTAATTCAAACTACTCATTAATTCTTTCAGGGTACTAGTCCCACTGTCACACAGAATCACAGTTACGCCAGTGACTGCAAGCAGCAGCAACAATCGTTTGAAGATATAGTTTCCAAAAGAAGTCGCTTGATGACTGAGGCTTTATTAACAGATATTCCAGAAAGGTTAGTTGTTATTCATATTTCTCGACTTTGTTGGTTTCATTTTAATTATTGTTCTGAATTAAGTAAAAGTAAATACAAAATTATTTATGAGGTTGATTTAGATTGATACAAAGTAATGATGTGAATAGCATAATGGACAGTGAACCATCTGGTATCTTTTGTTGTTACCTGTAGAGCCATCTTAGTGGGTAGATTTCACAATTCTAATTTTATTATCTAGTTCCACACAATCCACATATGTCTTTGTCTTTGCTCAGTGAAAAATTTATATCTGAAAGTTTTATCCCTTCAAATGTTTTTTTCTTTTTTTTTTTTTCTTTTGTTATTGATGCAGTAGAGTTATGTTGGAATTGTATCTCTGTATAGTAACAAATAATCAGATTTCCTTTGTTTCACCAATTGTATATTTCTAAGACCTCATTTTTTTAATTTGCATTTTCTCCTCTTTTAAGGTGCTGTTGAAATTGTTGAGGTACGAATATATATAACCACTTCTAACCAAATACTGACATTTTTCTGTACTGGTTTTATGGTATAAGACAAGGGTGGAAAAATAGAGGCCTGCAGGTCACATGCAGTGCACTGAGAGTTTTTTTGTGGCCCGCCAAAACAGTTAGAATTCACCTTGAACCAAGATTTTCTTCCCAAGTGTGACTGGAGATTTATGAGGTTTATTTTGCATTAGATATCTACACTGCATTTGTTTCTGTCCTAGTGACTAGTGCTTTTCTGGTTGATCTGGTTTATTTCCATTCTGTCTTTGCAACAGTAAATGTACAAATTTCAAACTTTAGTGAAACCATGAACCCTACCAAAAAAAAAAGCCATCTTGGTGATGAATGTCATGTATTTCATAAAGAACTGACAAACAAATATTGGTAAAATGGAAAATAAAGCAGAATGTATATTTTGTCATGAAACAATACCTGTATATAAGGAGTACAACCTGAAATTACATTATGAAATAAAACAGTGAATTTGGCTGCAAACTGCCAGGGAGCAACTCAAAATAAAAGCTGTGGATTATGTAAAAAGGCTGAAGAAAGAACAAACATTATTTACAAAGCAATCAACTCTTCAAAATAATGCAACAGAAATATGGCTGCCAATAACTTTGCTGAATGCAACAAGCATTAAGGCATGTAAATGTCAACCTCTCCTTCACGTGGTGCACCCTGTTTGCACCGACGAGGCTCTGGCGACTGAAAGATTCCCGGTATAAGGAATCACCCACTGCTTGCCAACGGCCTCTGAAAGGAGGGCGGAAGAGCGGGGAGTGGTTCAGGGCACCCTCTTGCCCTTGGGGTTGGAAACGGCCCCTAAAGGCGGATGAATCAGAAATGATCAACGGCATGGGGATGCAGAAGGCAACGGGAAACCACTGCATTAAAGACCCAAAGGGTATCCCGAGGACATGTAATCCTCTCAAATTACATATATCATTATGGCTTCTTCCTGGGTAAAATATTCCGGAGGTAAAATAGTCCCCCAATCGGATCTCCGGGTGGGGACTGCTCAGGGAGGAGTCATCAGAATGGATAGAAACATTCTACGAGTCGGAGTGTGGAATGTTAGAAGTTTGAATAGGGCAGGTAGGTTAGAAAACTTGAAAAGGGAGATGGAACAACTTAAGTTAGATGTTGTTGGGATTAGTGAGATTAAATGGAAGGATGCACAGGATTTCTGGTCTGGGGAACACAGGATAATTAGCACACAAGCTGTCAATGGAGTCACTGGTGTAGGATTTGTAATGAACAAGAAAGTAGGGAAACGGGTGAGTTATTATGAACAGTTTAGTGACAGGATTATTTTGATGAGGTTAGAAACTAAGCCCGTCCCAACCACATTAGTACAAGTGTATATGCCAACGTCACAGGAAGATGACGAAGAAATAGAAAAAATATACGCTGAAATTGAGGAATTAATCCAATATGTCAAAGGGGAGGAAAATCTAATAATCATGGGTGATTGGAATGCAATAGTGGGAGTAGGAAAAGAGGGGAATACTGTAGGTAGTTTTGGTCTAGGAGAAAGAAATGAGCGTGGAAGCAGGTTGCTAGAATTTTGTGAAAGATATAAGCTAGTAGTGGCAAACACACTGTTTAAGAACCATGCAAGAAGAATATACACCTGGAAACGTCCTGGGGATACAGGCAGATATCAGCTAGATTACATCATGGTCAAACAGAGATTCAGGAATCAAGTTCTAGACTGTAAAGTGTACCCAGGAGCAGACATAGACTCTGACCATAATTTGATAATAATGGAGTGCAGGCTGAAATTTAAGCGAATAAAGAAGCAGTATAAGCAGAACAGACTGGAAGTGAATAAACTGAAACAATCTAGCACGAGAGAAAAATTTGCAGAAATGGTAGACTTGGGTCTAAGAAATAACTCTGAAAGGAGTTCAACCGAGGACGAATGGAATGCATTAAAGACCGAAATAATGAAAGCTGGTAAAGAAACATTAGGCTTTAGGGAACAAGTTGCCCGAAAACCTTGGATAACAGAAGAAATTTTGGAGCTGATGGATCAGAGGAGAAGGTACAAAAATGCTCAGGATGAAGCAGGAAGAGAGCAGTACAGGCAATTTAGAAATCAAATAAATAGGGATTGCAAAATAGCAAAAGAAAAATGGCTACAAGCAAAGTGTGAAGATGTAGAAAAGGAAATGGTCGTAGGTAAAGTAGATGTTGCCTACAGAAAGATCAAACAGAATTTTGGAGAAGTGAAGAAAAGAGGTATGAACATTAAAGCTGCCGATGGGAAACCTCTTTTAAGCTCAGAGGATAGAGCTAACCGATGGAAAGAATACATTGAGAAACTGTATGTTGGAGACGACTTGAACAATAGTGTAATGGAAAAGGAAGGTGATGTCGACATTGATGACTTAGGAGATCCTGTTTTGAGGACAGAATTTAATAAAGCTCTGAATGACTTGAAAGCAAATAAGGCAGTTGGAATTGACGAGATCCCTGCAGAACTTCTTAAATCCCTAGGAGAGGAAGGAATCGAAAGATTATTCAAGCTGATATCAAAAAGTTATGAAACAGGAGAAATTCCAACTGATTTTAATAAAAATATCATCTTCACACTTCCAAAGAAAGCACAAGCCGACAAATGTGAGAATTATCGCACCATTAGTCTAACATCACATGCTTCAAAATTGCTGACCAGAATAATATACAGAAGGATGGAAAGGGTAGTAGAAGAGATAGTTGGTGAAGATCAGTTTGGGTTTAGGAAAAATCGTGGTACAAGGGAAGCAATTCTGTCTTTAAGATTAATACTAGAATGGCGGATCAAGAAAAACAAAGATACTTGTATGGCATTTGTTGATTTAGAAAAAGCTTTTGATAATGTTAGGTGGGACAAGATGTTCAAAATTTTAAAGAAGTCAGGTCTAAAGTATCGAGATAGAAGAATACTCTATAAACTATATAAGAATCAAGTGGCTATAATAAAAGTAGAGAATCACGAGAGACATGCGTCAGTTAAAAAGGGTGTGAGACAAGGTTGTAGTCTGTCCCCGTTAATATTCAACTTGTACGTAGAAGAAGCAATGAATAAAGTCAAAGAACAATTTCCATGTGGCATAAATTTTCTGGGAGAAAAAATCAGTATGCTACGATTTGCTGATGACATTGTCTTGTTAGCAGAGAGGGCTGAGGATATTGAGAGGTTACTGAATGGCATGAACAAAATACTGAAGGAAGATTTTGGACTGAATATAAATCAAAGTAAGACAAAAGTGATGAAATGTAGCAGAAATGATACCAATACTAGTAGATTAAATATAAAAATAGGATCGGATGCAATAGGAGAAGTAAGTGAATTCTGTTACTTGGGAAGTAAAATTACAACCGATGGCCGAAGCAGGAATGATGTTAAAAGCAGAATAGCACTAGCAAAAAGAGCATTCATGAAAAAGAGAAATCTTTTAGTTTCAAATATTGATCTAGGAATTAGAAAGAACTTTTTAAAACTCTATGTGTGGAGCACAGCACTTTATGGTAGCGAAACATGGACTTTAGGAATACCGGAAATAAAGAAAATGAAAGCATTTGAAATGTGGTGCTACAGAAGAATGCTGAAAATTAAGTGGACAGACAAAGTAAGAAATGAACGAGTTTTGGAAATGATGGGTGAGAAAAGAAGTTTGTTGAAGAAGCTTACGGAAAGAAGAGACAGGCTGGTAGGTCATATTTTGAGACATGCTGGATTGGTTAATTTGTTAGTGGAGGGAACAGTTGAAGGCAAGAACTGTAGAGGAAGACAGAGATTAGAATATATGAAACAGATAATTGAGGACGTGGGCTGTAAGGGGTATGTAGAAATGAAGAGGTTAGCACAGGATAGGAAAGGATGGAGGATTGCATCAAACCAGTCGAAAGACTGACGACAGCAAAAAAAAAAAAAATGTTAATGTTTCACTTCATAGAGAACTGTTGGTTTTATGACTATGTTGTAGTAGCAAATTTTGGTCTGTCTTGACATTGATTTTTTGCTGTAGAGATTTATTTTGGACTAACCCTAATGCTTTTTTTTAATTTTTGGAGGCGATTTTGCTGTGAGATTTTTCAAGGCCGGTCGATTCGTGAATTCTCCGAGGTATTTGAAGTATGGGGCCCTGTTGATTACTATATTTTGTTCTCAAAACTTGCTGTTTGTGTCTTTATTATTATTATTACAGCTTTATCAATCACTATTTCAGGATGCAGCTCTTTAAGCCAATGAAATATGTAATATAATTAATTCTAAGTAGTTTTATTGCAGTTATCTCCAGGCTGATCGAAGTTGAAACAAGCCTCTTCCAGTTCACTCCTGTAACTCAACGTATGTCTTCGTCAGCGATCGGGGATCTTCCTCTTGCTCTTTTCAGGTTCCTTGATATCCAATCCAGTAGTACCGTAGTAACATCCATAGAGGTAGTGAAGCAAAAATTCCCTGTCGCCAAATTGTAAACAAACGTCTTGGATATATCCCAAACTTCTTTAAAAATCGTGTGTAATGAGGGCATACGTCATTGTTGATGGTGATTGGTTCATATCCCAAGGTATCCTTCGAAGAGTAGATCTGAATGGGCGGAAAGTTGGTTGTATCCTTACCTTCCTCTATTCGCATACCAAAGTCTGATTTGTATCCCAATTTCCTCAAAAGGCATATGGAACGTCATATAATGTCTGGTTCATCCAATTGTGTCGTTAATATTTGGCCTCTCCTGATCTTCTTCGGAAGACGGACGTAAGTGGATCGGAATTTGGGTTGCATTCTCTATCTTCCTACATTTCCCCTCCACAACACATAGAAAACACTCACTTAATTCCTACACCATTGCAGTAATTCACATATAAAACAAAACGTACCAACACCATCCACTAAAAGGAACCAAAAGGAAATTAATAGAGTTAAAATTCGAGAGATGTGGACATCTTCCATTAAAGCCGCCATTTATTAATTGTTATCATGATCGCATTGCTGAAGTAAACTGAAGATGCTTTTATGTAATGATACATAAAGTGTAATAAATTGATCCCATTCAAACTTTTTTTCCAAAAACTAGTTCATCAGTGAGATTACCATATACATGTAATAATACGATGTATAGTCTGTCTTGCACATTATCGATCTTCGGTAAGTCTTGAGTCAATAAGACCGAAAAAACTTCGTTCATCTAATAGGATGATCCAGCAATCGTGACGTGTAGATGACGTTGTACAAAACTCTGGTATAAGTCCTCCAGACCATTTTACTTTTGTGAAGTATCTACAACCCTTCTATAATTTTTGCCTGCTCATCTGGCCTTTTCAAAAGTTGCAAAAATATGCCTACTTATGGTCAAAATCATGTTATAGAAATTACATTTTTTAAAAAAAAATATTAGTGGGAGGTTGGTATTTCCCCAAGGGGTGTCTCCTCAGGTGATCGGGGAATGCCTCCCAGTATGGGTGGTAATGGTGAAATGAAATACCCGGGGCGGACCAAAACTAGCACCTCCATCTAGCAAGGCAAGCAGTCTGCAGAGTAGCTCCCGGGATAAGGAGAACACTCTACCAAGCGCCAACGACCTCTTGCAGGGTGGATGAGCGGGTAAAGGACCAGGCAATCTCTTGCCCGAGGGAGGAGAAATCATCCCGAAAGGCGGAGGAACCTGTAGATGGTCAACGGCATGAGAATGTGGAAGACGGGGAAAACCATCACATCTAAGATCATAAATGATTTCCTAGAAAGAGCATTTCGATGGCACTTCAGTTCAACATTCCAACGCGAATCGTTCTAACGATTTGAAAAAAATCGATGGAATCGTTGTATAATCTAATATTTAACGACATGAGTACAAGATCATAAACTTTAATATAAGATTTACGAAAAAATCTTGAGGTGTTTCGAATTGGAGATTTTCGCTTCTACCTTGGTCGATGTGGTTGGGAATTTTACGCTGATGTGTTATTTTATGGTTCGTTTGATTTCAAAGTTAGTACCTAACTGCACATTTTCCGCCAAATTTCTTTGAATTTGAATCTCAAGCACAGTATAAATCGTCGGTTATTACTTCGTCTTTTTATACGATTAACTCATGTATTTCTGTAGATCTCAATTAAAAATTACGAAGCGATCAAAAATTCAATTTCTGTAGTCACTGCTAAATAGAAAATACGCTCAAACGATTCCATGTAGGAGTGAATGTAGAAGCAATAGCTGCGACAGCACTATCTACTTCTCTGGATGCAGAATGATCGTATAAAAATTGCATTAGCTGCTGAATGATAATTTTTCTTATTGCTTGTAGAGACATGAGTCTCACTAAACATCTGTTAAAAAAATTAATAAATGTTTACAAATATATAACCATAACAGAGATATCCATAATTTAAAACCATAATTTATAACAATCCATTTTTTATTTTTTTTTAACCATTTCATTCTCCCAGCAGAAGGCTGGGAGGCGGGCTGCTGGAGAGTCATAGGGGACTCTTTTCAGCCAATCTACTACTACGGGGAGGGAAGGGGGATGGAAGGTCGGCCGTGGCCTTCTAGGAACCATCCCAGCATTCGCCTAATTGTCTGAGAGAAAACCACGGAAAACCTCAGACAGGATGGCCGAACCGAGTTTAACCCCGGTCCTCCGAATGATAGGTAGGAGGCCAATACTGGCCTCCTCCCATCTCGGTGTAACAATCCATTAAACTTGGACTCTTTATAAAAAAAAAAAAACCTTGTCTGACAAGTGGCTGCAAGAGAAGGCAAATCATTATTCATTTTTCTATTCCGATTTGCCGTTTGCAATTCTCACACGAAGTTTATCAAATCTTAACAGTACCAATTTTTTTTTTTTTTTTTTTTTTTGCGTGGCTTAACTCTCTCAATTCCATCTCGTACAAAAGGATTGATATTATAAGCACTACAATACACAAATAAAAACTCGTGGCTCTTCTTTGCATATTCGTGACTGAAATACTGTTATTTTTCAGAACATTAGAAGCCTCGTCGTAGCACTGCCTCCGAGTTTTGAGAGCACCAACTTGTGTTTGGTGAAAATGTCAATGACCAGATCAAATGATGGAGGCTTTCTCGGCGTTGTATATACGGTAGATGAAATTTTCTCGGCTAGTTTTCCGAAAAATTTTCGTCCATATCAAATTATGTTTCTGTCTTAGTTTTCGCAATTAGAAAACAATCCAATAAAATGTTCACTTGCAAGGTACTAAATATTTCTGCAAATGAACGCTCACAAATACTTATTCCATGTTGGTATCATTAGTACGCAGGTTTCTGTCAGCTCCACCTATCAATGTGCTAGCGAAAAGTTGTCAACGTTCAGCCTTAATTTATTATAGAAAAAAAGGATCAATTTAAATCGAGAAAAACGCTGATAAGCTTTAGTTTATAAAGTTTAACACGCATTTTTAACTTTCGAATACAAGTTTCACTAATTAGAAAAATACTATTATATATTTACTTAAAAGTCACTTACTGACGGATTGATTAGATTATTAAAATAAAAACATAATTTCATTTTATATTTTTATTAAATAGAAGTAATTAAAAAATAAATGATGATCTGTAAAACCAAATAACATTCACATATAACATCTGTTTCCGTTTCCATAATGTAATTCCCGTTTCATCTCCAGTCCATACACGTGATTATTCATTACTTGTATATATAGTGAAGAACAAAAATAAGAATTTACTTTGTCTTACGCTCACGATTTTGACTGTCAGTTGAGATTGAGGCCCTTTTAAAGTTCCAGTGGACCTAATGACGATACAAATTTATTCTCCACGTTCTGCTTTCTCAGAATTATCTACACTCATTTGATTTTCCTTTATAGCTTGAGCACGAATTTACCCATTTGAACTCTTTGTCGATAATACAGACGAATTCAGCCGACGCGCCTATGGTTAGCGTATTGGGACCATTGCTATTTATTATTCTAATGAATAATGTGTGATTGGTTTACTTCAGAAATTAGATGTTTGCAGATGACATAATGCTATATAAAAGGATCAAACCGGTTGAGGATTGTAAACTGTTGCAGGGTGATAAACATGGGATGAAGATAAATGCATGAACATTCAGCTTATTAGATAAAAAAAAAAAAAATTAAGGTTTATTATGATTATAAGGTGGGGAAAGAAATGCTTATTGCAGACTTGAAATGTAAAATCTTGGCATTACATTTGAGAACAAGTTAACTGGGCAGACCACATTGGACAGGTAGAATGAAAAGGTTTCAAAATTCTGCATTTGTTGAAGAGGGTGATGTACGAGAGAAGTAAAGGAATTGGGTTACAATACTTGGTCAGACCATTGCTTGAATATGGTAGTGTAGTATGGAACCCACATTTGAGTGTCAAGTACAGGAGTTGGAGAAGGTGCAAAGAAGGGCTACTACATTTGTTTCTGGAAATTATCACAGAACGCAATCAGTAACAGATATGATAAAAGAGCTGGATGGGACTCATTGAAAAGACATAAGGAGGGTGAAGAGGGTCATGGGAGTGTAACAAGGTATATTGGTGATGAGGCTTGGTGTAAGAATTGAAAGTAATGCATGGAAGGGAAAAGATGACATGACCGCAAGCTGGCACTCGATTTCAGGCTCAAGGGTGTAGGAAAATTTATTTCGGTAAGGGTGTCAGGGATTGGAATAAGTTACCAAGAGAAATGATGAATAATGTTCCAAAAACTGTTAAAAGAATTAAAGTTAAAATTTGTAAAAGGTAAATGTAGGTGGATGAAGAAAAGGGGAAGACAGGTGTTTAGGGAAATTGCCACCGGAGCATGCGCTCCATTGCAATTTGCGGTTTTGGAAGTAAGATATTTTAAAGTAACATTCTTGCTTCCACATACACAATGATGCTTTCGACGATCCAGCTCAGTATGCAATAGATGGAGCGGCGATCTCTGTTGAAACATCAGAGGAATTTGCGCTTTTCTCAAACGTGTTGGGGGTACACAATCTATTTTACACGTATTTTACCTCCAGTTACCCTCCATACCACACATTATCCGCCGGCCCTGGCCTCTAGTACATTAACAGAGTAGGTTGCGGCTTGGGTTAACCTATGTTGTGTGCATCGCTGGCCAAAAGTGAAAACTGTATTTGCAATTTTAAAAAACCTCTTTTTGGTGGGAGTGACATACAAGTAAATACTCTAAAATAGTTCCTCGCAATAGTGTATCAATGTTCGGAGATTGTCAGGATGAGATTTTATTCACTTTTTTTTACCTGAAAATAAACACCTGAGCAACCGTTATTTTATTACCCGGCTGCCTCAAAACATTGTACCTAGAAACTTGAAATTTAACTCTAATATTGATAAGATCTAGTGCTTTATCACTTTTAAAATATCTTAAATCGAAACATAACCTATTTTTCCTTGAGATTACTCACATTAACATACGAGCCATATTATTTACGTTAATGGTGTTCAGCGAAAAATTTCGTCAGTTTTAATTTTCGACGTCAAATCAAAATGAAACATAGGAACCTACTATAATGTACCCGTGGAATCACATCATATACATTACCTGAAGCCTCATCAAAATTCGACCATTTGGAATCGTGTTCAACGAATAATTGTCCTTAATTTATCTGTTTTAGACGTGACATCAAAATAAAACATACACTGTTTTACCTGAGCGACGAAGTACTATGTGTTAATTCCGAACAGTATTTTCTGCGTGAATCGGTTTAACTAAAAATATTGATTTTTTTTAATTTCTCCAATTTCGACATACCCTGTTTTACCGGCGAAACCATGGGCTATATACTAGTAGTTTTTACGGAAAATCCTGTTCTTCCCGACTTCCAAACAGACCAATTTTTATCTGTAGGTTTTTAAAAGTTCCTATACTCTTTTTTTTTTAACTCAAATTTACTGTTCTCCTAGTTACATCTTTGTGAAAGTATGGACTTGCTTGAAGTTTTAACATTTATTATTTCTAAATTATACTTTTGCATCTTAATAATAGAATCTACATTTTTACTCACATCGAATTATTACATATGCTGCCTGATGAGTACTATTTTTTTAAAAAATAACCGTAATGTAATACCTGTGAAATTGAAGTTATAAATTTTAAATCTTTATATTGTACACATATAGCTATTAACAGTTATAGGTTGACTGTAACAGTAGATTACATGGAATCATAAAATCGTATCACGCTTTCTGACACGCATTGCAGAGGTTCCTGCCCTGAGCCGAGTCCAGTCAAACTTCAGCTACTTTACGGTGCGTACTATGTTCGTGGAGTTTCTTTCTGTATTGGCAATAATGCTGGTATTTGACACCTTTAAATAGACTACTTCCACCTCTGAAGAATGTTTCGACAGTTTATTCCAAAAATACCTATTTGTTTTGTCAAGTTGTAATGTGAAAATATTCGTCTAGCATTTGTGCGGTTTAATGGTTGTTTATTCCCATTTCAAGACGCAATATTTTGTCTATGTAAATCACTAATTATCTTGTTCTCAGTCTCATCTTAAATAGGATTAGGGAGCCAGTTGGTGATTGGTACTGAAATTCGGGTGGACATGGGTCACTCCGACCAGGCCATTCGGATTTTCGTTTCATATAATTTCCCGAAGCCACTACAGGCGAATGCTGAAATGGTTTCTACAAAAAATGAAGCTGAAGTATTACCTGTTCCTTGAATCCAGTTGTACACACATCTTATGACCCGACGAGACGTAAAGCTCGAAGAAGAAAAATAAATAGGATTTATAATTAGATTTTTTTCATTTATTTGACAGTCATCTTTAAGTGAAGGCTAAATATTTTTTAAAAAAGAAAGAGGAAGAGTGAGGATTTTGGACAACGAACAGAAAGTATATCACCCTTAGATCTAAGGTAGGAATCCATCCTACGATTACGAAAGATAATATTCGAAACCAACTAAGTATAAA
>JARYHS010012456.1:0-12211 GCA_031002005.1 Vandiemenella viatica
TGTTCCTGGACTCCTGTGGAGTAAGAGGCATTAGGGCCGGGTCTGCACGTATGAATGGGCTTCAACAAGCATTCAAAATCCGCGTAAACGACGAATGGTGCACGCTGTTGGTACACAAAATCCTTAAACTTTAAGGTTTTGTCTTCGTCGCCGGGTAGGTCTACTCTTACAGCGCCAACCCTTGCGCAATCAACCTCATGGCGTTCCAAGAGATCTTTGCTCCAGAAATGCTGCAAGCACTTATCACAAATGTATGTTTTATGTTGATGCTTCGATATTGAAGAACTAACTAACTTTGACAAGTTCTTGATCCAGCAGTAGTGAAACTTATCTTCACCCTCTGTAATCAACAACATGTTGATATGGAAATCGCGTTTCACTGCAGCATGATGGAGGGGGCCTACAACTCTATGTTTTCTACCGTCTGGTTCCAAGCCGTAGACATTGATCGAATATTCAGGGTTTTGCCTCTCAAATTTAGAAATGTCTGACAATTTTACAGGGAAGTCGATGCCTGCAAAATCTAAATCGTACTTGGAACGTACTTTAACATACTTGCTAACTCTTTCTGCATTCTGCTTCACCTGTTCGTGAAATGCCAGGATCGTCCAAAGAAAACAACGATCATCACTGTTATCAACATTGATAATTGCTTTCTTTGCTTGGATATCGGATGGAAGTGCTATAAATGAAGAGCCTCGATACAGCGGTTCGAATTTAGCTACATGGATGTCGAGGGCGTTAATTTGATCGAGGCATTTGCCACTATCCCGGTCCTGGAATTCACTAAATCTCTTCTTGATATCTTGAAACACATAGACTTCATACCACTCTTCCAGGGAAGCGCTTAATGTGAGTTCGCGCATCTTGGGCATAAAGCAAATACGGCTGACGTTAGTGACATTGTTCTTCTGAATTTGGAAAAGGCAATCCAGCCCCACCTGGCATTTTACAGCCGGTGTTGAAGGATTGTGAATAATCTCGGAAATTTGATCATTAAAAATTCCATAACATGCTCTAATAAAATTGCCTGGATCTTTAAAATTTTCAGTATTTACAACAGTGATGTGAAGTAACCTATTCCCGTAAGCACTTGCCCTGATAGTTGGCTTCAAGCGCGTAGCATCCGGCTTACCTGTTTTTTCCCCACCCTCATTAACGGTTGCTGGTATATTGGGCACAGAGTGGCTAATAGATCGTTTGGATCTTCCCACGCACTGGTGCTGGGATGGGATATGTCCACGCTGGTGCTGGGTTGGTTTATGTCCACTATTGGAATACCCCATAGTGCTGCAATGTCTGGTGGTGACATATAAACATCTGAAAATACACACAAAAAATTAGATTCATAGTTACAAGTATGGAAAACAAAGCAGTCTATAAAATGAATACATTACCTGACATTTTAATGCTTTTTGACGGTCCGTCATCATGGGTTGCCTTCCGTTTGTGTGTAGGTTGCACACTGGTAAGGCCAACAGTATTCACATCATCTGCAACATAATAAATAATGTCTGTCATATATGCGTTAAGTATTAACATGAAAAATAATTTAAGTACCAAACGATTGCCAGTAGCAAAACAATTCATGAGTTCTAATCACATGCATAGCACCTCCACTCACATCTACAACAAAATAAATATGTGAAGTAACCTGTTCCCGTAAGCACTTGCCCTGATAGTTGGCTTCAAGCGCGTAGCATCCGGCTTACCTGTTTTTTCCCCACCCTCATTAACGGTTGCTGGTATATTGGGCAGCCACTGGGACGATGGTTCGTCTGCAGCCCAGAGTGGCGACATAGTGGTTAATAGATCGTTTGGATCTTCCCACGCACTGGTGCTGGGATGGGATATGTCCACGCTGGTGCTGGGTTGGTTTATGTCCACTATTGGAATACCCCATAGTGCTGCAATGTCTGGTGGTGACATATAAACATCTGAAAATACACACAAAAAATTAGATTCATAGTTACAAGTATAGGAAAACAAAGCAGTCTATAAAATGAATACATTACCTGACATTTTAATGCTTTTTGACGGTCCGTCATCATGGGTTGCCTTCCGTTTGTGTGTAGGTTGCACACTGGTAAGGCCAACAGTATTCACATCATCTGCAACATAATAAATAATGTCTGTCATATATGCGTTAAGTATTAACATGAAAAATAATTTAAGTACCAAACGATTGCCAGTAGGAAAACAATTCATGAGTTCTAATCACATGCATAGCACCTCCACTCACATCTACAACAAAATAAATAATGTCACGCATGCACTAAGTATTCACACGAAAAATTATTTAAAGTATTAAACACTTGCCAGTAGTAAAACAATCCATCAATTCCTGATTGTTAATCACATGCATAGCACCTCCACTCACATCTACAACAAAATAAATAATGTCACGCATGCACTAAGTATTCACACGAAAAATTATTTAAAGTATTAAACACTTGCCAGTAGTAAAACAATCCATCAATTCCTGATTGTTAATCACAGGCATAGCACCTCCACTCACATCAGCAACAAAATAAATAATGTCACGCATGCACTAAGTATTCACACGAAAAATTATTTAAAGTATTAAACACTTGCCAGTAGTAAAACAATCCATCAATTCCTGATTGTTAATCACATGCATAGCACCTCCACTCACATCTACAACAAAATAAATAATGTCACGCATGCACTAAGTATTCACACGAAAAATTATTTAAAGTATTAAACACTTGCCAGTAGTAAAACAATCCATCAATTCCTGATTGTTAATCACAGGCATAGCACCTCCACTCACATCAGCAACAAAATAAATAATGTCACGCATGCACTAAGTATTCACACGAAAAATTATTTAAAGTATTAAACACTTGCCAGTAGTAAAACAATCCATCAATTCCTGATTGTTAATCACAGGCAACGCACATTCACTCACATCAGCAATAAAATAAATAATGTCAGTCACATATGCACTAAGTATTCACATAAAAAATTATTTAAATTATTAGACACTTGCCAGTAGTAAAACAATCCATCAATTCCTGAGTGTTAATCACAGGCAAAGCACCTCCACTCCCATCATCATGGGCTGCCATTCGTTTGTGTGTAGGTTGCACACTGGTAAGGCCAACAGTATTCACATCATCTGCAACATAATAAATAATGTCCGTCATATATGCGTTAAGTATTAACATGAAAAATTATTTAAAGTATTAAACACTAGCCATTAGTAAAACAATTCATGAGTTCTAATCATATGCATAGCACCTCCACTCACACCTACAACATAATAAATAATGTCAAGCACATGCTTTAAGCATTCACATAAAAAAGTTATTTAAAGTATTAGCTACTCACTGGTACGACCAACAGCATTCATTTCATCTGCAACAAAATAAATAATACTAGTCATACATGCACTAAGTATTCACACGAAAAATAATTTACTATGTTAATCACTTACCGCCTGCAAGATTGTACCGCACCTCAAGGTTGTCCATTGTTACCGATCGTGAGTCTACAAATTCATCACTGATTAGCTGAGAGATGCCGGGAAGACCTGTAAAATCAAATTAAAATCAAACTTACTTATTTATAATAATAATTATAATAATACTTAATAACAGAAAATTAACTCACCATTTGCCAAATACTGTTCGATGTCTTCAGCAGTCAGTACTCGATCCATGATGTTCACTCTGTAAGATACTGGTGATCAATGAGGCTGAGAAGAAGTTTGGCGCAGAATTTATACCCTGTCACGAACGGTAAATTGTGCCGTCGAAAGTAGGTCTCAGTCCACGCGCACTCCAGGAATACTGCCTAACGGGAACCAACGCGTCACCCGGAAATAGCGCTGCGCTAGGAAACTACGCACGCCACGAATAGCGGCTAACGGGACCCGACGCGTCATCTGTTGCGCGCGCTGTCACCCACGCCGAGTTACAGTACGCACTCCAGGAATAGCGTATAACGGTACCCGACGCGTCATCTGTGGCGCGCGCTGGGAATAGAAACAACCGTTGTCGCCTGCGGGGTTGTGCGCCCGACTAAGCTCAGATAGATTCAGGTTACGCGAGCCATGGAATGTCTGTGCAGATTGAGGTTTGTGCTTCCATCTGGGCGGGCGGTCAAGGAACTATCGTTTGCGCAAACGCGGCCGGTGCTGCCCCTCTAGCGGCCACCAAATGAACTAACGACCGACGAGTGGAGTCTCTTCCGGGCGTCACGCGGACGAGTGGAGTCTCTTCCGGGGCCGGCTTAAGATCTTTTGCACCAGCTCCGGCTTAGTCCTACTACTAACATGAAATGGGACTTGCACATAACTTCCGTCGTAGGCAAAGCTAATTCTACATTACGATTCGTAGGTCGTATTTTGAGGAATTGTAATGCTCATACAAAGGAAATAGAATATAAAACACTAGTGCGTCCGCATCTGGATTACTGTTGTGGAGTTTGGAATCCGTATCGCAAAGGCCTGATTGACTCAGTGGAGAGGATGCAGAGGAGAGCCGCTTGATTCGTGACTTATTGCTACAGCCCTTATGAAAGCGTCACAGAATTGATACATAGATTCGGCTTGGATAATTTAGAAAACAGACGACGTAGTTCGCGTTTGAATTTATTGGAGATTATGCGAAAATATTTAAATTACGAGTGCAATGAAATACTTCTTCCGCAAACCAATTTAGGTCGCAATGGCCGGAGGGATAAGATTCGGGAAATAAGATGCCGTGCTGTTGCTTTTATGTATTCCTGCTTTCCTCGTGCTATTCGCGATTGGAATGCGCAGGATTAGCATTGGTGCTTAGCACCCTCTGCCACCCATAATGTTTGTGATTTGCAGAGTATGGATGTAGATGTACAAGAAATATGTAAATTTCACAAGGAACAAGGCCGCATTTAGGCTTTGTGGGCCCCCAGGCTATACATGTGGTTCGGGCCCCCTTGTCGGCAGTGGCATAGGAGGGAGTCCCTCCGGTCGGGGGCTGCCTCTGGCTGTGGATGCTTAAATTTGAAATTCGGCCCCGAAAATGTATGGGAGACCTTCTTTTTTTGGCTCTACTATTGGCACAAGTGGGGGCTTGGGGTTGTGGTGCGGGCTCTCCTTTGTGGTGTGTATGCTTAAATGCGGCCCTGACAAGGGATGCCTTGGTATTATGATTGTTGCAGATGTCATCTTTGCGGATGCGGATTTTCAGTGCTTGACATCCGCGGATGCGGATGTTTTGCGGAAGTGGATGTGAAAAAATAAATTTATAATTGTTTATATTTTAATATTTTGTCAAAAATATACTTAAAATCAAACTTTTTTCATATGTAAATACTATTTTCATATAATACTGGCATACTGATTTATGTTTACCTTATCTTTCAACAACAAAAAATGTGGGTTGATTTCATAAGTGAGTTAAATTATTTACATTACTACGCACGCGTCTAAAAACCAGTATTTGTCATATTAACTTTGCGGAGATTGTGCCTAGACTGAAACAATCGTCAAGTACATGACCACGCCACCGCGCATTTATGCGCTCGCTTTTATATATATATGTATATATACAACTATACGTCTCGTTGACATCAAGGTCATTAGAGGCGTGAAAAGATCGGGGATAGGAACAGGAAAGAATTCGGCCATGGTCTTTTAATGGGAGTATTCGCCTGGAGTGATTTGGGGAAGCCATGGAAAACTCAAAACTGGATTCCCGGACGGGGATTCGAACCGGTGTCCTCACGACCGTTACCGCTTACCCACAACGCTCACTTCTATGTTGGCCACCCACCTTCCCACCGTTCTAGTGGCTCATTCAAAGTACAACTTGTAGAACTACGAGATCAGATTTTCGATAAAAGAACTCTTGATGGCCCGTGAAAGCGGTTACAGGAATACATCTAGGAGATGTTGGGTGTTGTTGGACTACCAGTCAACCAAAAAGGGTCCTTGCTGTCCAATAAGATATAGATATTGGAGAAAGCTATTGGAGGAAACATCAGACTAGTGTGCGATAAGGACACATGGTGTGCCGCGAGAAAGTACGAGTGGAATGGATTGCTTGGAACATCCAGAGTAGCGTGAATGGGTGAGCACATCCTAGTTCTACACGGATGTCCTATAAGTTGGATCGTGAATAGGCAGCTTTAAGGTCGGGACACACTAAACCGCACCGAGTCCGCCCCGTCACCCAACCGCCACTCGGACGAGTGACAGCTCGTCCCCATCACATCCACACTGGTCACTAGCTCGTCCGCGTGACAGACGGTTTCTTACTCTGTCTCCTTTAACGTATACACTTCGTTGTTCACGGAATTAATGTTAAAAAATTACCTTAAAAGTGATTTGGGGATCGCAGCTAGGGTTACCACCCGTACTTTATTATAGAATGCTGTACTTTATTTTGCGTAGGCGTACTTTATAATCTACAAATGTAATAATATATATATTATCAAGATGTTTCACTCATTCCGTGGCCGTATCTATATTGGTACACACGGTGTTACGGCCCTCAGACCAGCATCGTATTAATATAATTCTTATGAATTAAGTACACTGGTATTTGAGAGAGGCCCTAAAACGCTACGGGGTACATTTCTGATAATTACAATTTGCTGAGGGTGTTAAAGCCGCAAATTGAAACGAAAATGTAATCATGGTTGTTTGCAGTCTTACGCGCCTTGCCTAGTATATTCCAAATACCTGAAAAGTTCACTGTATTTATAATTTATACTGTGTATTATTTCCCCCAAAAGTAGTAACCAGCATTTTGGGTTAATTTGTGACTCGATCTTTCTGCCACTTGAAAAATTTCCACGAATACTGCAAAAAAACATATTATCACAATATCGTCAATCTACAGTTAACGATACTAAGAACTTCTCGGAAAACATACCGATGGATGTAATGATGAATACAGCTCGCCAGAAGAATATAGAACACAATCGACAAATTGGGTCATCTATAACGTCTTCGATTATTTTCTGTGACGCAAATGACTTAACTTTAAGAGGTAAAGAGCAACATCAAGGAGTTATTGAAGACCTGCTGAAAGTGAGAATTGATTCAAGTGTTCTAGTTTTGAAATAGTATATTGAAAAAGTTAAGGAAAATGGCATGTATACCACCCCACAGATTCCAAACGAAATCAGTCCTGTGCAGTTTAGTCATCAAAAGTGAAATTATGCATACCACAAAGAAGGCTTATGCTTATAGTGTAATGGCAGATGAGTCGTAAGACATAGACGAAAAAAAAAGTATTCCATAGAAAAGAGATCAATGACAGATGTTGATGGCGTTCAAATTTTTTTGAAAGAGAAATATAAAAAGCCTTGTATTTTAACTGCGTAAGCAACAGACTTAACTTGGTAGTACATAATTTAATTCAAATTCCGGAGATACAGAACATGTTTAGTACCATAAAATACTCCATAAACTTTTTTTGATATTTTTTAGGGAGAAAATACGTGCCAGCTTTGTGTGAGACCCTCTGGTTTCATAAATATGAGTGTCATTACTTTAAATGAACATTTCGAAAACTTGTCAATGGACTTCCGAATATTTCCAGAGAAGGGAATGCTGCAGTTAAATTGCGCCGCTACCAAATCAGAATTCATTATATGCATTATGCAATGGACTGGAACCTATTGCCATTGCATTACAATCAAAGACGATCGACATATATACATGAATGAATCATATTAAAAGAATAATGTCTGTCATAATAGATCATCGCAGCAACGCAGAAAGGGAGAGCTAAAATATTTTAAACACTTCTATCCAGAAACGCAGTTGCCATCGGAACCGATTTAAAAGTCCCGCGTATTGTATATCGCCAACATCGGTCCAATTACCCTGCTTGAGCTTCCACACAATTTTTGGAAGCGATCGATTTTCATCCCTTATTTAAAATCCTTGACATCTTCACTGGAGCAGCGTTTTGCTAGTTAAAATTTACCCGCTGTCGGTTTTATATAGCTACATTCTGGTTAAAAGTTGTCATTGGTTGATTTTTTTTTAAAAATCACAAAATTTCTTCCAATATTAGAATTTATAATGTTTTTATTAATGAAGCCGAACTATGGTATAAACTATGGAAGGACAAGAGAAAATCTTTGAGAACTAGACCTTACGGAATTGTTAAACGAAGCGTAAACATTATTTCCTACGACAAAAAACGCAATACTAATTTCTTTTGGAATGCCTGGTACAACAATTAACATACACTAGATAGGTCCTTCTGTACACTGCGTCGTGTTGAAACGTGGCTGAGGACAACGATGCCAAAGAAGTCTAAAATCTGTTTGCTTAGTCTACATAGTGAAATTGTACACAAAAAAAAAAAAAAAAAAAAAAAAAAAAATCTGAAATAAATTTGCAAATGAAGTTTTGAATCGGTTTTGTGAAGAATCTCGAAGATTAGTTCGTATAGTAAAATAAATATTTTTTAAATTAACATATATTATACAGGGTGGTCAGAAATTCACTCATCGGCGGGTAAGGGCAGTGTTCGGAACGTTGCACTAAAGAAATAAATACAAAAAAATCTAGTAAAAGTCGTACCGTTTTTGAGTTATTCGCAGCTAAAGTTGGCCAATAAGAGCGCTGCGCGGGCGAATTCAAACAGCCTTCCACAGGCGGTGTTGCCAAGCGTACTCGAGGCATGAGACTGCCAAAGAAACCGAAAAGAAAAACTAAGTGGGGATCGAACCCGCAACCTTGACATTGAGAGTTTGCCATCTTACCGACTACGTTGCCAAGGCACTAAAATTTCCTTGTTTTTAGAAGCCACTAGGGCGGACTGTTTGTTCGTAATCGGAATTGATCGGTAATCCGCGACATTTTTCGGGAAGTCGGTGGTGGGGCTAAAGGACCATGCCAGAAGAAGTCTCGCAGTCGAACGCAACTTACAGATAAAGACACTGTCATCATGCAACGTCATCAATTTTCGTTTGAAGAGTACGCCGATATGCATTTGGCGTATGGCGCTGCTGGACAAAACAGGGCCGAAGCAGTTAAAATTTACACGACTCGATTTCCTAACCATGTGATTCCATCGGCCAACACTTTTGTGTTGGTTGACAGAAGGTTGAGGGAGACGGGAAGTATTGTTGTCCACAGGCCCGACGGCGAAAGAAATCGGTTCAGGCGGAGTGTAGGATTTGAAGACAATATCCTGGAAATGACTGCTGATAATCCGAGGACAAGCTCTAGGGTTATTGACAACGCATTGCAGGTACGTCCAGTCTAATTAATCCCTCAAATTCTCCGTTTAAATGCAGCCTTTCAAGAGGGTCATTTTTGTTGTTTTTTAATTACCAGGCCTCACTTGCCACTGTTTTGGACGTCCTTCGCGACGAAGGGTTATATCCCTTTCACTTTCAAAAGGTCCAAGATTTGGAGGAAGACGATTATCCACCTAGAGTTCAGTTTTCACAGTGGTACCTGTTGCAAAATAATAGCAAGGATATTCACGTTAATCAATAAAAATGTTGTGATTGAAATCTAGTGAAATACGATTACATGGAATAAAAGAAGCTTCTTTGCAACGAATAAATTATGTTTGCAGATTTTTTTTTGTGCCAGTAAGTAAACGATTTTTGTACACAAATTAAAGATTAATCTAGCAAGTAGATCAACTAATTAAAAATCAATTCCTATAAAAAAAATCCCTTAGCCCCACCACCGACTTCCCGAAAAATGTCGCGGATTACCGATCAATTCCGATTACGAACAAACAGTCCGCCCTAGTGGCTTCTAAAAAAAAGGAAATTCTAGTGCCTTGGCAGCGTAGTCGGTAAGATGGCAAACTCTCAATCTCAAGGTTGCGGGTTCGATCCCCACTTCCGAAGAGAGTTTTTCTTTTCGTTTTCATTGGCAGTCCCATGCCTCGAGTACGCTTGGCAACACTGCCTGTGGAAGGCTGTTTTGAATTCGCCCACGCAGCGCTCTTATTGGCCAACTTTAGCTGGAATAACTCAAAAACGGTACGACTTTTACTAGATTTTTTTTGTATTTATTTCGTTAGTGCAACGTCCCGAACACTGCCCTTACCCGCCGATGAGTGAATTTCTGACCACCCTGTATAATATAATATGATAAAATTAATATATTAATTATATAATTATATATGATTTACATACTGAAATAATATATTATTATGTAATTAATATATAATACAATAAACATTTTTTTCGCAGGCATATTACTACCTTTCTCTTACTGCTTCTCACCCTCCTCCCCCCTCGGAACAAAATCCTGGATACGCCGTTGATTAAGGCCCATTTTAAGATGTCCTTTCCTCGCTTGTCCTTGAGTATATAATACACTGAAGAGCCAAAGAAACTGGTACACCTGCCTAATACCGTGTAGAGCCCCCGCAGAAGTGCCGCTACACGAAGTGGCATGGACTCGACTAATGTCTGAAGTGTTGGAGGGAATTGACACCATTCATCCTGAAGGGCTGTCCATAAATTCGTAAGAGTACGAGGGGGTGGAGACCTCTTCTGACGTTGCAAGGCATCCCAGATATGCTCAATAATGTTCATGTCTGGGAGTTTGGTGGCCAGCGGAGGTGTTTAACCCTGCAGTAGTCGCGCTCTGAAAAGTCCCATTAGAAATGGCTTGAGTGGACTACATATGAAATCCACGCGACTGGTGCAGGGTTAAACTCAGAAGAGTGTTCCTGGAGCCATTCTGCATGGGGGTGTCGCATTGTCCTGCTGGGAATTGCCCCAGTCCTTCTGTATGCACAATGGACACGAATGGATACAGGTGATCAGCCAGGATGCGTACGTACGTGCCACCGGTCAGAGTCGTATCTAGATGTATCAGGGGGTCCCATGTCTCTCCAACTGCAAACGACCACACCATTACAGAGCCTCCACCAGCTTGAACAGCCCCCTGCTGACATGCAGGGTCCAAGAATTCATGAGGTTGTCTCCATACCCGTACATCCGCTCGATGTATTTGGGAAACGGACTCGTCAGACAAGGCAAAATGTTTCAAATCATCAACAGTCCTATGTCGGTCTTGAAGGGCAACGCGAAGCATAACGCTTTGTGTAGTTCACTCAGCAAGGGTACACGAGAGGGCCTTCGGCTCCGAAAGCCCATATCGATAATGTTTCGTTGAATGGGTTGCACGCTGACACTTGTTGTTGGCCCAGCAATGAAATCCGCAGCAATTTGCGGAAGGGTTGCACTTCTGTCACGTTGAACGATTCTCTTCAGTGGTCGTTGGTCCCGTTCTTGCAGGATCTTTTTCCGGCCGCAGATTTGATGTTTTACCGGATTCCCGATATTCACGGTGCACTCGTGAAATGGTCGTACGGGAAAATCCCCACCTCGGACATGCTGTGTCCCATCTCTCGTGCGCCGACTATAACACCACGTTCAAACTCACTCACATCGTGATAACCTGCCATTGTAGCAGCAGTAACCGATCTAACGCCTGCGCCAGACACCTGTTGTCTTCTATAGGCGTTGCCGACTGCAGCGACATCTTCTTGAGTACTATATTGGTTTCTTTGGCTCTTCAGTGTATAATTTTAATACTGGCATGTTAATAAATAACACTTTATCCTAGAGGTGAGGCAGTTTGTTGAAGCGTATGGCTTGAACATCGTACGACTTAATCCCATGGACCTTGATGGAAGAAGTCTGACAATTTATTTCATTTTGATCATAAAGCAGATAAAATATTGAACAAGTTATCTGCCCCACGTATATGATACACACACATTAGGCCATTTAGCATACCCGACAAACAGTTACAAGTATAACCCACAAATTCAGAAAAAATGGGTTATTGTGAGTAGGCTAACACATTAGGCACGAAACATACATCCTGTCGTGTGTTAACGAAAAAATGGTAACTCTGACCGAAATGATTAGAGAACTGTTCGAAAGACACGTCTATATAAAATAAATGCGTTTGGCATATTCTCTAAGGATTCGGAAATCAAGTGAAAGAGTTTAGATTTGCCACTCATTGCGCCTATGTCATGGCTGGATCTACAGTTTAACGTCGAATCCGAACCACGGATCGTCCTGGTATGCTCATATGTTCAAAGCAAATGTCGTAAAAATTCCTTGCCCTACTGAAACTTGAAGCCGGGACCTTGAGTTTTGTAGGCGAGCACCTTATCCACTGAGAGCTTCACGCATTTGTAACAGGCAGATTCTAAGCCAGCACGACTACACGAAGGTAAAAGATAAC
>JARYHS010012458.1:0-25277 GCA_031002005.1 Vandiemenella viatica
TTGAATTTCCAACATAATATTTTGGCATTTTCTGCATTCATTTATAACATTGTGAGGTATTTGAATATCTCTGCATAAAAAGGCATACATTTCATATAATTTATTACAACACCCACTATTAAAACTTAAATTTCTCATTAACATTTTCCATTATTCATGTACCTTTCTTCATGCAGATCTTATTCAGAGATACTTTCCCTGTATCTTTTTGCTCTTCTGCATTACAGATAAATTTTTTTTAAGTTTTCATTTTGACCTTCTTTGGTGTGTGTGTGTGTGAAAACATCTTCAAGAAAACTGAAAATTATGTGCAGGTAGATAATAGACACTCAAATCGGTTTCAGACAGAAAGAGGAGTGAGGCAAGAAAACCGTTTGCCACCTATTTTATTTAATGTCATATTAGACAAAATCATTGCTAATATTTAAAGGTAGGCTACAGAATACTGGTAGAGATGTAGGTATGGCATAAATCAGATGTCATATTGATGTAGGAAGAGAGAGAACAGAGTCTGACTGGAGAAAAGAAAATTGGATAATTGAAATTTGAAAACCCTGACTTCAAAATTAAAGTTGAAAAGAAAGTAAGTTATGAAGGTATTAACAAAAGTTAATCCATAAAAGGATGTACCATTCCATGGAAAGAAACTGGAGTGGTTCTGCTGTCTAGCAAAACAGTAGCCATAAATGGAAAAAGGGAGGATAACATAGAACAGATAATAAGAACCTCAGTAAGGATGTAATGTGAAAGTATAACATATGGACAAATGTTGAATCATATAGTTTAATAGCAACCATTATTGATGAATATCTCTGAGACACTGATGAGTAGGGACTTAAGCATACCGTACTGCAAGTGGTAGTGATGTTTTTGATATCATGAAAAACATTGTTTTTTTGTAACAAATTCTTCACGGGTTTGCCGCCGGATAATGTTTTCTAAGGACAAGGTATTAAATACCTCTACAGGGAGGATATGTATAGATGAGTAAGACATCTAGAAAAGTTGCGGAAGAAGACCCTATGATGGCGGCAGTGCAAGCCGCCGAAAGCTTGTCCTTAGAAAACATTATCCGGCGGCAAACCCATGAAGAATTTGTTTCAAAGATACGCCAGGAAAACCTTGTTTCTCATATTTCTCATATTGTTTTTTGTGTTTTTGAAGTGTTTTTATGTCACTGCTGCCCTTCAACTTTGGTGAGTGATGGGTATCTTAAATATCTTTTCCAAGGTAAGGATAAGCTGGATGGATAAAATAAGTAATGTTGAAGTCCTGGACAGAGTTAGTGAAAGGAGAAAAATACTCCAAGTAATAAAAGAGAGAAAGAAGAACTGGTTGGGACACTTGTTGAAAGGGGAGTGCCCAATAAAAGACGCCTTGGAAGCTCTAGATTGTGGGAGGAGAATAAGAGGAAGAAGGAGGTACAAAATTATAGACAACATCAAGGAAGACGGCAACTACATGGACCTTAAGAGAAAGGCAGAAGATAGAAGAGCATGGATAGCAGCCAAGTGAAAACCTGGCGAAGGGCAGAAAACTGATGATGATGATGATGAAGGCATACCTGCCAACTTTTACGGTTTTTCCGTAAAATTTACGGAAAAGGACTGTATTTTACGGTTTTACGGATGTGCTGTGTTATTTTACGGATTGCGATCGCTTAGGTCTGATCTTAATTGGAACAATGTTATTGCGGTTTTTATGGACAATTGTGGCAGGTTTTACTATTTATTTCATTGTTTTAAGTGCTCTTAGATGTGCGTTAAGGCTTCTTTCATTTGACTAATAAATTAAACCACGATATTCTAATTTTATTGTAGTCAATAATTAATCGATCTCTCTCTCTGATTTTACATCGATACTTTTTTGAAAGTCGAATCAGCTATCGTTTGAATATCGTTTTCGTATACTTTCGAGTTCCCAACAGTCCCGTGTGCATTGTTTGGTTGGTTGATTGTGACTTTGTGTAAACGGTGTAATCATGAGTAACGCTAAGAAGCAATATTTCCAGACATTCAGGGAAGCATATTCCATAGAGTTTCGTGTATAATAAAGTCAAGAAAAGGTGTAAAATTTGCGTTTTGTACAGTGTGTGGTTGTGATATAAATATAGCACATAGTGGAAGAAATGATTTGGCATTTCACATTAAGTGTAGTAAACACATTGCGTGTTTAAAATCAAAAGAAAAGAATCACAAAATCAATACGTTTTTCGAAAAATCAGGAAATTATGATTTGGATGCGATTACAGCGGAGTGTTTGTTCACTTCGTTTTTGGTGGAACGTGTTTTCAGTATGGTTAAGAAGAATAGAACACAGTTTAGATCATCCCTCTCAAATGAAATCCTAGAGACTGTTTCCATACTGAAGACCACCAATTCTGGTCCTTGTTATACAAACAGTTTTTCTCCAGACTTTCTTAAGAAAGCCAAGATTGCCACTGCTTCATATTTGAAGTCTGATTGAAAGTACGCATATTATGTATATCAAACAGTGTAAATAGGTTCAGTGCTAAGTGAAACAGGATATATATTGTCTCATCTGAGTTTTAGTTTCAAGTTTGCATTAAAAAAAAAAAAAAGAAGAAGAAAACTTCAAAGATTGTCTTGTAATTAGTGTTTGCCAACAATTAATATGAAGTAAGTAGACATGATTTCAGTTTAATATGACATTATTTTGGTTTAATATGCTGTTTATACAAATTTCTGGATGTTTAGTTAATTGTCGATAAAAAAATTTGTGGTCCACATTCTTTACGGAAACACTGTATTGGGGAACCAGGGTTTTTACGGAAACCCGATTTTGGAAGTTGGCAGGTATGTGAAGGTATAATTTCTCGTCCAATGATGAAAGAAAATTTGCTTTAAGTTCGAAGCAGATAAGACCAGCCTGAAATATATCCAAAGATAAATAACCTATATTTAAAGAGATGAGTTGGAATATAAATATATAAAATTTTAGGAAGATATTATTGGAACAGTAAATACACCATACCATAATGCTTTATTACAACAATTTTTTTTTACCAAGCAACTATTAGTGTATGAATAAATATAACATTCTCACAAGAAAATGTTTAATTCTATTAAATAAATACTTTCCTCCAAGTAAATGACAAATGTATATCTTCAAACCAAATACAAAGTTATCAGTACTAACATCCCACTAGTGGGGAAAAGAGCTGTGATTTAACATGGTCAAGTTAACATTCTTCTTTCTGACACAGAGCTATGGCTAGTAATTAATATTAGTATTTTTTGAAATGTTGCATTATAGACCTTCTGATGAGTGAAGGCTTCTCAAAACATAATAATGCTGACAAACAAACTTTCTTTCCTACATAATCGTGTTACGAGGGTTGCCTTTTAATTTTATAAATGACCACTAGATGACAATATTGAGTTGCGACATTTCTGTTGTTGTAAAGGTTTTCATTGGATGCTTTTTTACAATTTTAGTGAAAGCCTAACTCAACAATAATGACCTGAATCACTTCATTCAGTTTTTGGCAATAGGGACTACTTACTGTTGGTTTGCTGAATATCATTGTGGTCATACATCTGCCAATGATGAATTTTATAAAAGTTAATCAAAACTGGTGTTAGATATCCTATAGTTCACCAAAAGCACTCCCACTAGCTACCCACAGCAGTAAAGTATTCTATAGATCAATTGTAGAGTTGCCGATTTTGGACTTAGAAATTTCGAGAATAAATAATTGTCAACTTTAAGGAATTTTCCTGTAATCTTTCCCACAGGGACAATTCACTATAAAAATCATTTTAAAGTATATTTATCATATCGTGAAACGTTTAGTTTAAGATATACTACCATTTGTTCACGTTTTGAAACACGCGATCGGAAAAGTAGAAATCTAAGATTTGAAATATCTTTGAATTGAGTAAAGCTACAGCTGACCTTTTATCACCAGCTATAGTCAGCACTGTTCCGGATATTTTGGTAGTAAAATTAAGTAATACAGCAAAATCTAATTAGCAGTTTTAATTAAGAGAAAAAAAAATGAACTTTTTAACTAAAAGGAATACAAATTTGAAATTTATATCAGTAGATAGCCCTAATTGAGGCGATTATGAAGATATAATGGTTTCGGTAAAAAGTTTAAGCATTTGTCCGGTAATTAAGTTTTTGAAAAGTAGATTGTCGCGGATTGTTGTTCAAGCGCGTAAAAATTCCGCCAAGTTGATCATGTGATGACTTTGGTTTTAAAACTTTAGAAACCCTTTGGAATGTTAAATTAAATTAAAACAGATGGAACATGACAATTGAAAGTCCCTGTAAAAATTCCTAGTTAAACCATTATGTACTTTTGGAGATATTAATTAAAGAAAGATTCACCAAGGTCACAGGCTCGGATAAGTCTATAAAATACCTTGCAGTAAGCTCACGTTAGGGCTGTTGATATTTTAAAAAATATCGGATTTTCGATATACCGATATTTTAGAAAATATTTATATCGGATTCGATATATCGAAGAAAAAGTATCGATATATCGATATATCGACCCTATTATATAAAAACAATGTTACAAAAACAAATCATTTTAAAAAAGGGCGAAGTCTTGTGGCTATTTAATGATGAAGAGTTGTGAGATATTATTCTGAATCAAGTTTTGATTTTCTGAAAAAAAAAAATAGTTTTTCACGACGTTACGGATAAATATTTTTCTAAAAATTGTGATTTAGCCATTATACTACTACTTTACTGAAAGGAAAGGCAGAATGTTTATGATTTACTCGAAGACTTGTAAATCCAGAAAGAGCATCAAGGGAAATCTTGGCTTTTGTGAATTTAAAAGCTCAATAATACAACATTGTAGAGGCATTTATTTAGGTTGATGTTCTATTATCAGAGTTTGCAAAATGACCAAGTCACTTTTTTTACAAGTATTGTTTTATGTAGAATTTAATTTCTTTTTGTAGGTTGATAGCTTATTCTGAGTCTTCTTACTTTTTTGGACCAAATGTTTGCACCTTAGCAAAGATTGTGTATCCGAATTTATCAATATTCCTACTTACATCCAATTTTCATTTCAAAATACTTTCCTCGACAACGCAAGCTCATGTAAAACAACGGGCTCAAGTCCGATACGTTCTGTGCGAGCTTCGCCGTGTCTGCATTGTTACCATCGGTGTAGGACTACCAATAACTTCCAAATTAAATGTAGTAACAAAGTAAAATTAATTGTGTTTTTTATGCTGCTAATCTTTGTGCAAAACTGAAATTCAAGGCATATAGCCTCATCAAGAAGAAAGCAATTACCTACAAATTTTCTCTAAGACGTTTCAGCTTTTAGATTGGCATTGAAAAAACACAGGAACTTTTCTTATACTATGGGGATAAAACCAAGTATGTGTACCATATTACCATTTTCTAGGACAACTGGATGTTGCATAGAATTATGATGAGAGAACGTCATAGTTATTTAAAAGAGTTTCAGATCCAAAAAAATTCCAAGCTAAGGTGGTGAATGAAGTAAAATTTTGCACCAAAACGCATGTCAGAAACTTCATTGGACATGCTTTTCAAGAGCATGAACTCATGTTTATCCCGTTTTTTCTTCTACTATGAATGGAGAACTCCCTACATTAATTGAAAATTTCCTCTTCTTTGATATTGCTTCGCAAATGGGTAACGCTTTACCATAATACAATTTTTAAAAAGCTGAGATTTTAAGTGGAATGCAGGATTTAGGGCGAGGGGTGGGGCCAAACCGGGGTACTTGCTCTGGGCGATAAAATCGTGTCCAACAATGCGTTTGGCAAACTGTTAAAGTCGCGACATCAATGCGTTTGGCCAACAATCAAGGAAGCGATTCTCGGGGTCTGGCTGGCAACAATGTTTGAAGAGGCGGCAATCTCAGTTTTTCCCCAGCTTGGAAAAATCCTAGAGCCGCTACTGTCAAGGCAGTTCCCTTGGCGTTAACAAATTGTTTTTTAAAGGCACCAATCTATATTAATAAGTTTTTAGCACAGCGCTTTGTAAAGGCAATCCAAAAGTGGTAGATTCTTTTTTTCAATTTCTTATCTTAATAAATTCGTAAGTGATATAATAAAACTGGCTGTGACATAATTTTGGAGCTCAATTCTTCTGTTGGTATGGAACAAGAAGCGTATCCAATTCGCGCGAAATATTTAACTGTGAAGTGCCAGATACAGGCATATAATTTCCGGGACATTTCTGGGTCTAAAAAGTATTTTAGCGGTATGTTTAAAGAGTGAACAAAAATGCAAATTAATAAAAAAATCTATTTTAGGTGAATATGCTATCTAAGGTATATATAGCACCTCTTTTAACTTTATTAATTAAACTATGGTAGAAAGTAAACATCAAAAGGAAAAATACTAAACTTAAAACAAAAATTGACCCCCTCGTTAGGAATTTTTTACTTTGGTACAAAATCAACATTTGGGTATTATCAATCAAAATCTAAAAAATATTAAACCAAAACTGAACACTTCTGTTAGGCTCATTAATTAAAATTAGGCAGAAAATCAACATCAGATTTTATCAGCAAATAAAAAAAAAAATAGCATCTATCTTTTGCTAAATCAAAATCAACATAAATCAAAATAGATCTTAATCATCTACTTTTAAAATATTTATTACTAGATTTTGCCATTTTCATAAATATTTCTCCGTCACTGCTTTGTAAAACTGATAAAATTTCTCAGCAAGAGTCTACAATATTGATTGAGTTTGCAGTTCAGCCTTGATCGAATCCATGAACGTTCTGTTTCGCTCTTATTTCATAAATTATAACGGGTTAAAACTTGTCTCGTAAAAGTCATTGCTTGTTGGAATTGACAAAACAAAACCAACTATTTCTTAAAAATATTCAAAATCATTAAAAACGCTTGTTCTAAAGAAATTGGCCCAGATTTTATCGTTTGGAAAGTCTTTTGGAAGGACCTGAAAAACACGTTTAAGACATGTGAACTCTGTATAAAGGGAGTTAATGTTAACTGCATGTAGAATTTTCAAAGTCCCAGAAAATTCAAAGAGTATTTTCCTGTCAGTTTCAATTCCTCTGATTTAAGGGACATTCCATCCTCCCGCTGCAAGCATGGGATACTTTGCTTGGCCTCATGACCACCGTGGTGAACTGAGTTTGAGAAAAAAAAACTAGTATACGGAAATTCCGGGACAGTAACGCATAATTCCTGAACACGAGATCAGACACAAAATTCCGGGACATTCCCGGATTTTCCGGCTATCTGGCAACCCTACCCATACCTGGTACATTACGATTGGTTTCTTAATGCTAATACTTTTGCATTGATTGAAGACAAATTTTCAAACTTTTCAAAATGTCCAGACAAGAATTCTAATAAATATAGAATGAGTTATTTTACCTTCGTTTTTTACTTCTCCACAGGCCCGCCGCTAGCTGTTTGAGCGCCCGCGTGCAATAGCGATTATGTCGTCCCCTGTCCAAATACAGCCAGTGGTGGATCTAGGAAATTTCCGAAACGTGTCAAATAACTGTGAGATTGCCGCCCCCATTGTTGCCATCCCGAGTGTCGCCGCCGACCGCCCGAAGCAGCTGTTGAGCAAAAAAAAAAAAAGGTTGCCCGCTACATAATATGCTGCCTTGCACTCCCGCTTACGGCGGACCTGCTTCTCCAATTGCTCGGATCGTTCATTGTTTCTTAAAATTCTATCTATGAAAATGTATTGCATGTGCAACACAGGTAATCGTTTTCCCTCCAATAATAACTTGGAATATTCTACGAGGAAAACGGAAAATAACCACTTGTTTTTAAAAAATATCGGACCCCGATATCCAGATTTCAATATCGATATATCGTCCTAAAAAATATTACTCATAAATATCGATATTTTTTTTAAAAAATATCGATATATCGATATTTTATCAATAGCCCTAGCTCACGTTGTCTCATTCTTACGCCGGACAGTGATCGCGCAACTTCTCGCTAGTTAGCGGCGCGAATTAGGGTAGCGGTTTAGGCAAATTTCAACATGCCGTAGTACTCACTAATGTTAGGGGGACTCAGTGAGTGTTTGTCTTCTCGTAGAATTGTACTTAATCTTCAAAGAAACTGTGGTTCGATGCTTTATTCAAGATTCTGGTACCGACAATGTAGGAGTGAACTATTATCATGAATATAAGTACTGTGTTATTCTCAAACTTGTTTACCCTTCGCATTTGGGGTTTACTAATACGAATGCGTGGCGACCCGGTTATTTAATATCATAGGTACCAGAAGGCTATACATGGTCACGAACTTAATTGTTAATAGTTCAGGTGAAGGTGTTGCATAACCCCCATGAACATCTTCGCCTGACACTGGTTGTTATTAAAAAAAAATAAAAAAAAATTGGTGCAGTGTGCAACAGGATTGAAGAGAATTAGCCATGTGACTTACTGTTGGATAGAGGTATCCTTAAGCATACTGCAATACTGAGAAAGATCTGTCCCTGATGGATTTTATATAATTTTGCCAAAGCTCAAAAACAGGCTTGTGTCAATTGGCGTAAGGAAATGCTCAAAAACACCGACTAAAGAAATGCAAAATTTATAAATAACATCACAACATGAGAGGAAATTTGAATAAATTTGTACGAGCTGGAAAGTAGGAATCAACTGTTTGAGTGTTCCCGAATGAACCAAATACAACAAAGCGCTTTATTTGCAAAGAAAATCCAAGAAAATGATTGCTTGTGTCAGACAGTTGATTTGTATTTGGAGTAAAATATTGAATTAATGTGTCATTTCCCACATTCTCTTATTGTAAATATAATGGTTTTGGTAAAAAGTTAAGCATTTGCCAGATACCAATTAAGTATTTATAGATAGATTGTCGCTAATTTCTGTTGGAGTTCGAGAAAGTCCGCCAAGCTGGTGACGTAGGAGACTTTAACGTTAAACTTATAGATATGCTTTTGGATGCTAAATTAAATTAAAACAGATAGAACATGATCATATGAAGCCCTTGTATAAATTGCAAGTTAAACTATTTCGTACTTTTGGAGATATTAATTAAAGAGCAAAGTTACTGACGTCATAGGCCATGGGAAGCTTATAAAAGGCCATGCAGCCACCATAATTTGTCTCATTCTTTAGTCAGAAAATGATCGCGTAACTTCACGGGTTGAACTGCTCCGTACAGTAGCGGTTGCGACAAATTCCAACATGCCGTAACAGTATACTCACTAAAGTTGGGGGACTTAGTGAGTTTGCCTTCTCGTATCAATTTGCTTAACCTGGAATCTTCAATGAAACGGTTGTTCGATGCTTTATCGACGTATTTGGTACCGACAATGTAGCAAGTTAACTTTATCAAGAATATAAGTATTGTGTTACTCTGAAAGTGTCAAGTGACTTTATTTCAATTATCTTTCGCATTTGGGGTTTAATACAAATGCGTGGCGGCCGATTTCTTAAATATTTTAGCTACCAGAAGGCTACACATGGTCATGAACTTAATTTTTCAAAGCTCAGTTAAAGTGTTAACCGCCCATTAATCTTTGGGCCTGACATGGCGACCCATCAGTTATATGCTGAAAGACAAGTGTAATTCGCTTATGGAACCAGGATTTAGCTAAACAAACAGTGGCAATTTGCCCAAAACTGACGCCGTAACACTTGGCAGATTTTTCGCGTTAGACTTCGACTTTTGCTCTTAGGAATTCCGCAGTGTTAAAACTTTGATGTAAATATACAAAAGTGTCCATTATACATTATATACAGCATTATTTCAGTTTTGTATACAATATCCTATTGCTTAGACATACGTTTTGTAGATTAATTGATACTGATTTGAGGTTACATTTGAGAAGCGAAATATCAAAAGATTTCGTTCTTCACTTCGATACTATCTTTGGCGTGAATAATTTCATTGGATATGATTGTTGTTAGGTACTGTTATTTCTGTGCTGCGCCCGTATCGTAACTTTTCCGTTGCATCACGTTTAAGGTATGTGTTAATTATGTTAATCACACTATATGGTCTGTAATTATTCTTTTATTTAGCCACACACACATATTACAGTTCATGACTACATGTTCACTTCACAACAGTCAGACTACAACTACTCTTTGATGTACATCTCCAAAGAAAGTATCTTTCACCATTCATACCAAGAGTTGAGTGAGGCCCATTTAAATCAGTGTGAATAATTTCTGAAATCCCTTCTGCTTTGCTTCTATTATTTTCAAAAGGTAAATTTTGCATTTTGTTTTCAATGCAAACTTTATACTTCATATATTCAGACTCTAATCTTTTAGGTAAACCAACTGCCAATTGATCTTTACACAAAGTATTTAAATAGTTAAAATTTATATGACCCAATGTGCGATGACATCTCTCCTTTTCAGTCATAGAATCCCTGTTACCCACAATATTTACATTAACATCTTTCTTAAAAATGCTACTTGTCATTTTATACAGATTACCTTCCTTCATAGCAATTGCATTTAGCCTGTTATTTTTATCAAAAACCTTTGAAACATTTTCTACAGATACAATCTTGTGCTTGTCTGTTACCTTCGCATAACTAATCAAGTTTCTATTCATGTCTTTAACATAAAATACATTTTCCATATTAATTTGAATGATTTTATCATAACTGAAAAATAACTAACTACATTTCCTATTATAGTTGCTTTCAAAATTTTCCCATCAGCAATCTTTACTTCTACAGGTTGTTCCAAAGTTACACATCCAGAAAAATACTCTTCATTATTTACAACATGATCTGTACAACCACTATCCAATAACCAATAAATTTTAATCTGTTCTTTGTTACATGTGTTCAATTTATTTTGCACCCTCAAGGTCCTAACCTCTGTTACAAAACTGCTCTTAGCACTTTCACTATGCTTGTATTCTTGCCCATGCCGATACTGGCCGTTTCTGGATCCATGCTGCTTACTTCCACTCCACGGTTGATCGTTGTTGTGACCTCCGAAGGTTCCACGTAGATGGTTATTTTCTCTGCTGCTTCTTTGATACTGTCTGGTCTGATTCCTTGTGCCTCTTTCATTTACTTCACTTCGACGACAATCTCTCTTGAAATGACTTCTTCCACATCCCCAACACAATTGTTAATGACGACTCATACTATGGAATGCATTTGTTTTTACACATTCACTTTCACCTTTGTCTTTCAAGTCCATTAATCAAATTTTACTTTTAAAAAATTCAACAGTTTGATCTTCTTCTTTCAAAACATCGATTAAATCACCGATGTAGCTCAAGGAATCCGGCAAAGTTCTTAACATGTAGTTTAATTTTTCTTTCTCAGTCACTTTAGCCCCAGCTGCTTTCAATTCGTTCACTGTCTTTTCAAAATCACTAAGAATGTCGCTGTTTCATTGGAGTCCTTTAACTTCAATTTTTCCAGTTTGTTTCTACAAATTATTTGGAGTGCAGTCGATTCCTTGGAGTGTAATTCATCGAACTTTGTCATTATTTCATAAGTATTTACTTTATCACTCACAAACTCAAGTTGCTTATTCGTAATAGCACCATAGATGTAGTTTACTGCCTTCAGATTTTCTTCTTCCCAAGTTTCTCCATTATCCATATTTGTTTTCTCTCTTAAAGCCACTGTATAACATTTCTTCATCTTTAGATACTTCGTTATTCTTTTCTTCCAATTTCCATAGTCCTCGCCGTTAAAAACCGGTATAACAACGTCCCCCATTTTTACTTGAAATTAAACTTTCTTAAATACTCGACAGCGCTTTTCCTTTTCGTAAGCCACAGACCTTTTGTCAACCACTATCTGCTACCATGTTAATTATATTAATCACACTATACCGTCAGTAATTATTCCTTTATTTAGGCACACACACACATTACAATTCATAACTACATGTTCATTTTACAACAGTCAGACTACAACTACTTTTTGATGTACATCTCCAAAGATATAGTAAGTACTAGAACATTCTTCTCTGTTATCGATACCACATCAAGTTATATATAAATGTACTATACTCAACAGTATGTTTTTTTTTTTTTTTTTTTTTTTTTTTGTAGATCTTTCCTTAAAAACAGGTGTGGCAAATTTTAAAGCTATGGCACTAACAATTTCCATTCTGTTCTAAGCTTCATATCAGCCTAAAAACATCACCTTTCAGTTATGATATCTCGAGAACCATGAGAGATATTTAAAAAAATTATTCATTATTTTCGATTTGTTTCATCGAGCTGCATAAGAATCTATCATCAGATTGTGGCACCACGGTAATGATAATGCTGCCAGAGTGTGTTTATTATATTAAACGTAACACTAAAGAAATATTATAAATCATAAAACCAAAACAACCACAACTCATACCTTATTTTGTTGTCAGTACTGGAAAAGTAGTGGTTTTTGCACAGTGGCGTAGCTAGCGTGGGTGACACCCGGGGCGGTTATCGATGGTGTCACTCCTTGAAAACTTTAATTCAAAATTAAGTAAACTATAATATCTTGTAAGTGTAAAATATGATATTAATAAAATATAATTAAATAAACATTTATTGTTATTAAAAATTTTAGTTAGTAAAATTGTAATATTAACATCATTCAAAAAATTCAAAAATAAAGTAAATACAATTGCTTTCACAATCTCCTCTTTTTAGCATTAACAACTGCAAACTCGTAAATCACATCTTCAAAATTATCCATTTTTAATTACTTCATGTTCAATAGTTAATATGGCAAGATTTTAGCCACGTGTCGCTCACCGGTGATCGAAAGTGGTTTTAGATTAATTTTAATTCCTCTGAAGATCGGGCCTCAGTCCGACACTCGGCCGTCATTGGATTGGTTTATGTTTTGACGGTGCGGATCAGTGTCGGCCTGCTGGATGTGGAGAAGCGCATAGCGAGAGTTCGGAAATTTCACTTCCCTTACGACTAAATGTTAATTTCATGTTATTATTTGCCTTTAAAAAAAAGTTTTTTTTTCATCCATGTTCACCAGATGTTTATAAAATGTAGGAAGCATTAAAAAATCAAAGCTTTGCCAGAGCTGAAGATCAATTTTAAGACCCTTGCAACCGAGATCCGCATTTGTAACCGAACCTACCACACCCGAATCACAAACCGTAACCAAGACTAATCTAGAAGTACTGAAAAATATGTATTAAAACCCGTAAAAGTCGATTCGAGTCTTTAGATAGCAAAAATAGATGGTATAGAAAAAATGTTTATTTTATCATGTTTGAAAACTTATTTTTCATTATACCCATATTCGGACTGGTGACTCAAATGGTTACTGCGTGTGATTTGGAAACTGAAGGTCCCGGTTCAAATCCCGGTCTCGACTGTAATTTTTGCTGGCATTAAATTTGACATTTACAACTGGAAAAGCTTTTATCTGTTAATGCGAAGGACGCTCGGTGGTTCGAATTTCACGTTAATCTGTAGGTCTTCTTTTCAAGTTAGGTGACTACGATTTAGGTGCACTGCGAGTTTCCCAGTAAGAAACTCTGTGACTAAAACTTTGAGATAATTATGAAATTATTATTTTTACTATACAAAATCTTTACGACCTATATTTAAATTAAAATATGTTATAATCTCGTTCTTCACTAACAAAAAGTATTGAGTGAATCGAAAAGAACCTGAGACAAAACAAACGCGTCAAGTGGGAAGTGATTGACATTTCATTGAGATTGCGTTCATACTAATAATACTGCGCTGGGATACTATTTTTGTACATAAAAGATCAAACAGTTAGGTGATTACGTGAGTCAGATAAAAAAGTATATTAATGTACTTTCGTACCAAAACTGTGCAAAATATTGGTACAGTACTCTATAATAAAGTAGGGTGTCAAATCTACCCGTCATCCCCAACACTGATTCCCTGAAACAATCACTTGAAAACGTTAAAGGAGACTAAAGACAGGGTAGGAACACGGGTGGGCTATGGAAAAGTGTGGACGCGAGGGGCGAACCATCACTCAGCCGACTGTTGTTGTGGTGACGGTACAGGCCAGTATTGGCAAAGTGCAGCTCGACGTTTTACACTTAGCAACTGATACACAAACTGGCGCAAATTAAAATCCCATCACCCAGACGGTGTTGTGATAAATGAATGAAATTTGGCCCCAAGTATGCCCATATGAAGAGTATTAAATGATTAAAAATTTAAAGTTTTATATGTAATAATATGAAAATTACGGTGCTATTTAATATGTAATTATTATTATTATTTTTTTTTTTTTGGCTAAGTATGCCAAGGCGAAGAATGACACCCAAATGTCTAACTGGATTGGCCGTAGTGCAATGTCAGTATACAGACTTGTTACACAGTGGATGAAAGAAGGGCTCTAATACTCCTAGAGCAGGCATGGGTCCATACAGATGGATAACAGCTCTTAAACACCGCCAAATGGTGTGAGTAGCTGTTGCTGGCAGACGGTTGACTACAGGTCAGATCTAAGCAGTGGTTACAGATGGTCCCCCCCCCCCCCCGCCTGTTCCCCGAACGATTGTAAACTATTTGCTTGAAGCTGGGTCACACTCTCTGGCCCCTGTGCAATGTGTCCCATTAATCTAATTTCATTGCCAGCATCAACTAACCTGGCGTAATGCGAAACACAAATGGACATGTGAATGGCGTACATTTGTGTTTAGAGACGAGTCTCGATTCTGTCTGTGGCAAAGTGATAATCGACGACATGTTCGCAGGCGTAGTGGAGAATCGGCTTACCTACTATGATTTCAAAACGTCACGCAAGTGCAGCCACTGGTGTCATGTTTTGGCGGCAATCAGTTTCGATAGCATGACTGAGTCGGCTGTTGTTGAAGGCAATGACAGCCCATCACTATGTGGACGGGGTATTGCATCTTATTGTGATACCATTCATGTTCACCATCCAAATCCCATTTTCCAACAAGATAATGCCCGTCCTCATACTGCGGCCATCGTCACACAAGCCTTCCAAGGATTTTCGATCACAATTTGGACAGCACGGTTCCCAGATTAGTCCTCAATAGAACATGTCTAGGATACCAGGAATAGACACATGGTCACCCAGCACAAACTGTGCAACAGCTGAATGCAAAAGACATGCACGCGTAGTGAGACATACACCAAGAAGACATCCGAACACTTGTTGTCTCAATGCCGGCAAGGATCCAGGAACGCATTGCTGCTCAAGTTGGGCGCATTTCTCACTGACAACCATTTTTTAAAGGTAATAACTTAGGCTAATTAATTTACATTTATTATCATTTCTTCTACGTATGGCGCTGGATATATCTTCAAAGTTTCCTAAAATTCTACCACTCATGTACGCGTACTGTGATTTTAATTTCCGCCAGTGTACCTATAGGGTGACCATAAGATTCCGCTATAAATTTTTTTAAAAGTCGAAAGCCACCCATTTGTAATTGAAACGTTAACATAGGCTGTATTTAAATGACTTTGAAATCTCGGTATTTGCACGACCAAGGGATATTGAGAGGAAAGTTAACAGAAGTGGTTTGATCCAAGTAGAAGCAATTCCAGACCCAGATGGGGTACCATTGGTGCAAACCCAGGATCCGGGTCCCACAAGTTGTGAGATCCTGGGGGATACTGTCAGAGAAGCAACTCTACATTAAGTTCCTTCATAAAAGTAGAAGAATAAATAAAATATAAAAACATAATTAAACGTAATTAAAAAAACAACGGGTCAGATATCTGCCGTCTTTACATGAAGTAATTAACAAGTATTTTACCAGCCGCCTAAGAAATACGTAGCTACAAACTCCTAAATATGACATTGTATGTGCTGAAGACCGTCTCTACGAGTAAATTTTAGATTTCTAGCACCGCTCTGCAGCGTATAAATAAAGATGTAAACGGCTCGAATGTTCGTTCAGTTTATGATTAAAGCTCAATTTTTGTTCAGGAACAGATGTTCGAAGATCCCTGTCGATTTAAGGAACCCGTACGAATTTAGGTAACTGTGTTCGACAGAGAGGTTACTCATAATAGAAATCTTCTTCTGTAAATTTATTATGGAAAATTCTTACAGAATCATACGCTTATTTATTTCATCGCCATCATATTTGCATATTCTCGATCAGTAGAAAGCATGAACCTAGAGTTAAAATGCTTACTAATATTACGATTTCGCTAGCAAGATACGCAGTTCCGATGTTTTAAACACATGCCCTACAAAAACTGATTACCAACGACAGACAATAGCATCAATGAACACTTGGACTCGTTCGGATTGATTTGAAACCTGACAGTATTGCTAGTTTAATGCACCGTTTTCCCAATCATTTTATGTGCATAAATTTGAACATGATACGATTTCAAGTCGAGTATAGGTGCACTGTGTAGGTACGCAGAGTGTAAATCGGATAACGCGAAATGTACTCAATTTATACATCACGAATCTGTCAGATGATAAATTCAAAAATTACTAGAAAATACTTCAATGCACTTGTGAATCTTAGCTAGAAAGCTAATATAATTCTAAACAAACAAAACAATTTTGAATCCTAGACAACGCGTATTCCGACATACGCTTGGTTTTTTTTTCCAAAGAAAAATCCATAATTTTTCTTGAAATAATTTCGAGGATTTTCAATTTAACTGTGTAATTACCATGATTTTAACAATTTTAGATATATATATATATATATATACCCTTTAATTTTAATACTACCTCTCTTTATACAAGAAAACTTACATTATATCCACCGCCGCGCCGCTTCTAACAAACCAAACAACAGTGACGGATGGCATGCACAATGAGTTCCTGTGATTGTTGGAGCTACAGAGCGATGCTCTCTTTGTTAAGCGTGCGGTGTTGCCAATAATTATACTCTACTGTAATGAAAGAGCACAGCCCCCTGGATCGTATTTGAATAAGCGATAGATCAAGTTAAAAACAAATATTCAAAACATTCAAGGTAGTCGTGTTTCGACACCAAAGGATAAAAGAAGTCTATTTATATATATATATATATAAAAAGTATCACACTAATTTCGATTACTAATTTCGAAATGCGGGTGTCACCCCCAAACGGGTGACACCCGGGGCGGACCGCCCCCACCGCCACCCCCTAGCTACGCCACTGGTTTTGCAAAATTTATCACTTTTGCTTTAGATTTAAAAATATATTGTGCACAAACACTTACATCAAAATAATCTTCACAAAAATAGATTCTTGAATCTGCAGATAAACTATGAGCATCCTCCCTCCTTGCAAATTTTAATCACTTTTCCCGTATCTGTTCATTCTTTGCTGTTGTGCTTTTACACTGGGGCACTACACAGTACTTATAAAACGAGAAATTCATTTATAAGGAAAGAACACTTGACACCTTCCATATACATATAAGACTGCTTTGTTTTAGTTTGTATGGTATGACGTCATTCAAGACGCCATTACAGTATTGAGCGTTTTCGGGGAAAATTTAAATTCGGTTTTTAAAATGCAAAATACATAATTTTAATGTTCGATTTTTTAAAAATTATACGTTTTTTGAGTAAAATAGACTAGACTAACTGTGCGAAAATTTCGCGAATATGTAGTAATACCAGGGCTAATCACTGATGAATATTTACATATTTATTTACACCAGGTTCTGAAGGTTCTGTACACATATTTACACATACATGGAATTTAGCTGTGAATAACATTTACTATCAATATTACTTTCTGAAACTGATAAACTGGTGCAGTGGCGCCTTGCTAACCCCCACCAACATTATGGGAACGAGGAGAGACAGAGCGAGCTTACAACATGGGTACCTCTAACCCAAACACGACAGGACTATTAAAATACATTGAACTTCAGCCTAACTGAACCTATCCGTCTCATATCCAAATAATCTCAGTAGAGCCTACCTTCTGCGTTGCTGTAGAACCATCTCTTGTGGCTGCCGTGGCTCCGCTCCGAGCCCGGAGCCCGGTAACTTCTTTCGTCGCCTCCCGGCTGCTGCACAATACGACGATCAACTCGACCAACGGATAGACAGCCCTAGCTAGCTGTGCTTAGGGTTTTACTAAGATAACCCCCACTCCACTCCAGCTCTTTGGAGAGGGCAAACTCTGACATCACCTAACTGCATTCGGTCATAATGCCAGCTTGCGTTCTCTTTTCGGCGCCTGGCAATTGCCGAATCGCTGACTCGTGCTCTACTTGCAGGTTGTGGCTCTCGTAATGTTGCTTAATTTTGCTCACTCGTCTGTCCTCTATCCCAACCCCAAACAAGTGTATAAATTACTCAAGTAAAACCTCTGGTATTACTACATCTCCCATCCCACGACACGTTTTGGCTCCACTCCAAAACCAAATTTGAATCTAAGTTACATTTTACTTGTTTACATAATTTTTTTCTCTAATGCTAGTTACAATTTTCTTTTTAGGCCGACTGCATTTTCCATGTGTTCTGGCTACTGTGTTTTTCTTTACAATTCCCATAGTGTCTCAGTTACATGGCATGATTCTACGTTTTTATCTGTATACAATATTTACCGTGTTCTTCTCTGTTTCAAAAGTGAATCCATATTTATAATGACAATTCATCAAGACTGCATAAATTCTTTTCTCTGTGTTTTTCGGTGTTATAATGTTTCGAAAAGGTATAATGGTGTTATTTATGAGGATTGACTGAGATCACAGCAGACTCCAGCGTCCCAGAGCAGATGCGATCTGTTGTTTACATGCAGCCACTGTGTGACGGACCGCTTTGCTGAGTGCGCGCGCTTGTCTCAGCACACCGGCAAGCGACCTTGTTGTCAGCATATGCCGTCACAGAGGACGCGGTTACTCGTTCTGAAACACTCGTATTAAACAATGAGTTGACATTCCGCTTTCGTTTTAACATTGTCCTTGATACACAACCAATACATTTTCACACAAGTAATTTCTACAAAGATTACAAATACATCTCTAGTATTCTTTTGATGATTGATTATCTCTTCTGTGGCACTCATCATTCGTTTTAACTTGATAAATAAGTATGTTCTAACTATCTTCTCCAGAAATTTTTATACTAATTTAACATTTTAATTTTTCTCCTCTGACTTGCTTTACTTGTTTTTCCTCTAGGTATGAAACAATAGTTCATAATTATCTTTCGTGTCTACCTCTTAGCTTCTAATTACATTTCAACTACATTTATACAATCGTATTATCTCTCATACAACTAGTATCAATGGTACATAATCCTTAATTCATTTCTCTTAGTTTCTATGCCTCTCTCGAATTGAAAGCTTATATTCCGTTCGCTCCATTTCTTCAATCGCATATAAGCTGCTTCACAATCTTTAACACTTAGCTAACGTAGGTTAACACACTTTTAACCCTTTGACTGCTGTAGACGCGTTAACGCGCGTGGCTACTACTGCGCCCAGGTGCTCCAGACGTGTATACACGCGCCGCCTCGCCACTCTGTCTGTGCTCCAGACGTGTATACACGCGCCGCCTCGCCGCCCTGTCTGTACTCCAGACGTGTTAACACGCTAGCCTCTTAGCGGCCTGGCTATGAAGCCATATTTCCACCCAGGGTGGTTAGTTGTTTTCCTCATTCGGCCCTTGAGCATTGGCAGCTGCGATCTAATTTGTGTTGCTCTTTTCCTTTTAGTTTTTGCTGAGAAAATGGCATACAGTCATTATTTTTTTTAACTGCTTAACGTCTCTTAACAGCGAGGTTTTTAGAGATGTTAAAGAATGGGGGGCAAGGAATGGTAAGGAATTCGGCTATGGCCTTTTGAAGGAAGCATCCCGGCATTCACTTGGAGTGATTTGGGGAAACCATGGAAAACCCAAATCTGGATGCCTAGACGGGGATTTGAACCATCGTCCTCCCGAATACGCCGTCGTGTTTGTACCGCGGAAGAAATCATGGAGATTATTACTAGAAGCGACAGTGAATATAATCACTTTAATATGGATGACAGTGATAACCCTTCGACAGGATCTCGATGTAATTTTCCTAAGCTGTGTACATCAGCTAGTGGAAAATGACCATTTTTCAGAGTTTGTAGCTACAGATTGTTCGAGAGAAATGTGTGGAAAAAGAGAATGCTTTAGTGACGTGTTTGACAGCATGTGCTTGTCGATTAAGCTGCAGGACACAAGTGTGGATTACGTTAACATTCCAGCAGTTTGTCATTTTTCCTGATATTTCTAACGGAATATCATATGATATCTAATGCTGATGAGACCAACAGATACGCGAGAATCAATTCACACTATATTTTCACTATGAAGTGGTTTAAAAACATTAGATGTTATATTAACTGTATTTATTTTGTATCTGCGGTTTCAAATCGCAGAGCGACAGCAGAAGAACTCCACACACAACGCTCCAGATGTATTCAGCACACAGCGGTCCGGTCTAATGCGGCATTCCAGCGCAGGTAAACAGCTTATGCGTAAACAAAGCCGCTCTCAGCGAGGGCTCGGCCGGCCGAACCGTAGCAGTTAAAGGGTTAATGACTTCATTACGACTTCCCGTCGATTCAGTAATATAATAATTCCCGTTTTAATTTTTACATAACTTCTCGCGTTTGATTATATTCATCATAATTACAGTTTATGTGCTACCTTTTAACTTTTTACGACATTCCTGTTTCCTCTCATTCGCTTCCAATAATTCTCTCACACAACTGTTGTCAATTACGAAAACATATTTTATTTAAAAAACTAGGGTTATAGGATTTATACCAATTAATTATGCTCTACATATTTACTCCCCATGAACATTTTTTTTTCATTTGCTTACAGTTCTACATTTTTCCCCTACTTATTATTATTTGATATTTATTACGTTAATGATGATATATACATAAATTTGTTCACGGATTGCTGTGCAATATTTCCGCGTTAATTCTTTTAATTCTCTTCCACTGCTTACAACTTAACATTGAATTTTGCTGCACCTACCGATTTGTATTATGCAACCCGCCACAACATATTGTTCTTGTTACTCACACTTGTGACATGATTTCGCTGAGCTTTGCTTGCACAACGATTCTACAACCTTCGTATCTCCTCGAGACCGATTACATTCATGGTGCTCCAACATAGCTTCGCTTTTAAGCTGGTGAACGCCCCCACTTTTTTTTTCTTTTTACATTAATGTGTCGCCCTTTGCTCACACTATTAATTTCAAAGTCCCTGGACTTTTTCCCCATTTTACGGAGTCCGTTGACCCCCTGCATGCATCCCTCGTTGCATTTTCCCGTGACTCGTTCACAGATTTGCTCTTTTTGGCGAACCCTCTCTCGGATTCACTACCTCGTTTACTGATGTGTAGCCTTCGCATACACTACTCAACGCGGAGTTCCCTGACTCCATTTTCTTCGTAACACTTCGTTCGTGTTCGAATTTACCCTCGGCGGTATACCCAACCCTCACAGGTGGCTGGATTCCGTTCACTTAACAGCTGAGACACGCCTCACCTAGCGTTCTCCTTACCCCCCGGAATCCCACAAATTTTTTACTCCCGGCAAATAATTTCACATGCGGCTCTTTCGCCGCTACGCCCACATTTACCCGGATTCTACAGTCTCACATTTGAGTGAACACACTGCAAAACCCCGGATTCCCCGTGAATCCCATAACTCCCATTATGGCAGAGATCGCTTTTACCTTTCCAGGTTAGCTCACAATCTCCATAACTCTTTAACGACCTGTAGATAGAGGCTCTCTACGACCCCTATGCTGCACACAATACTGCCCTCTTGCAGTATCCTTACCTCCCTTATCTTCCTCCACACTTGTTCCACCCTTGACCAAAATCCTCTTTACTCACTATTTAATTTTGTGAATTTTCCAATCGGAAAATTATCATGGAACACCCCTCCGTGAACTGCACTCCTCCAATGCTTCTCTCGATGACCTTTTGTCACCAACTTTTCCGTAACACTTTAAAATATTGCGTCCTTCTTCGACACAATTCATGTACCACTTTACCATTTATGCATAAACCCACTAACCGATTATTATTTAAACCCGCTGTTTCTGCAATTATTTATCTCGTAAGACTCTCCACCGTCCTCTAAATCTGTATACTCTCGGAACATATTGGGTACTATGGCCATTATATTCCCCCACTTACAGCTTTATCTCAATTGCAGCATTATTTACTAATTAAATTATATAATTGTCAACACATTTTCTCAAAGCATATCAATGTTATCTTTCGCGCACTCTAGATTCCAAAATTCGTCACTTCCCATGCCCGCACAGTACGTTAAGCAATTCATTAATTTATTTTATAACTATACAACATTACCGTATTTTACCGCGGTTCCAGTATCTCTGTTTTTATGTAACTCCCTTTAGGTTGAATTCTCTTTGCTTAGGAAATATTTTCATTGCTAACACACCTTTAAATATTGAACTATCCTTCATAACTCTCGTCTTGTTTTTCGTTTGTGAATTTGTGCACAATAATACGTCTTTTACAATTCTAACAATGACACAACTTGACCTCACTTGTATGACGCGAGTAACTAAATTTCCAATCGCGTATAATCTTAAGAATTCTTGCAACCCCTTTCAAATAAATCCTGCTTCTAATATTCAAATAATTTATAATTTGGTAATTATTCATACTCCTTTACATCTGAATACATATTCCACTTAAGTACTAGGTTCATTGCTTCCATTTGAATTAACTATAACACAATACAATTTCCGTAGCACAACTCTTGTTATAAAATATATTATTTAGCCGAAAAAACCATATGGTAACCGATTATATTTTCTGCTAACTCATCAACATCTTCGACTGAATTACGCATCTGGTTACATTCTTGAACAGCACTCTATTACAATGGATAGAAAATGAGAGTTTTAACACGCCTAATTTCCAAAGAAAATAATCATTGCTTATTTCGGCAAAGATCTGTGTTCTCTAAGTCCAAGGATTTCCGATTTCAACGTATTCTGTACAATTTCTAACACAACCATTACTTTAATATATATATTATTTTTTTAATTTACCTTAATTACAATGGATAATACTCCGGTAGCAATTTTTACCTTGACTCCTAGAGTTTAATAATAATCAGTATTATGTACCCTCTTTTCTACATATAATTTCACATACAGGAGTACTCGTTCCATACTTATCAATAAATTATGGACTACATCCCCCCGCAATACTGGCTTATTCAATTTTCAAAAATTCGCCGCAACCGATTTTAAAACTTACAGTGATTTATCTTTTTCACACGTTAACAAATTTCTTTTTACAAAAAGGTATTTTCTAATGTATACTGTGTGATTTCATCTCAAAAAGCATCTTTCACTAATCTTACTGACATATTGTCTTCCATCAACCACTAATTTCTTCATAATAATATAGTCACATAACTTTTTTCATTTCTCAACTACGGTTTCTTCTGATGGAGTTAATTTTGCTTCTGTTAATTCACGAGTTGTTAACACCTGGCATCTGTTTATGCGCTGCTTGGCTAGCCTGCATTTTTTTGCGTCACTTACTTTGAAATGCTGATGCGGTTGTGCGCTGTGTGTGCGTGCTGCGACGCCGCTGTATGACTTTTGCTGAATGGACTCTGAACCTGTTGGCTGGTGCTGCGTTGTGTTGTTATGGCGAAGTCGTGACCCCTTTCGGCTGCTGACGACTGCATGTCTGCAATTCTCCAACCTGCTGCGTGTGTGTTGACATTGGCTCCTCTTGGACTGCCGTCACTGCAAACTGCAACTCTCGTATCGATTATAGATGGTGCTTCCCTTTGCTCCTCAAATAACTCTCTCTCAGTGGCTCTACTGGAAGTTGGATAATGGATATGACGGATTTGCTCGCTCCTCCTCTATAATTACAACAAGCCGATTCGTCTGTTTTTGACTCAGGGCTGTGATTACAGAAACCTAAATACGTAATAACTCCTACTACAGACAAAGACTCAGTGATCCCGTGTGAACACCAACACCCCTTCGTGTCGGCTACCCCACATCTGACAACAGAATCCTGTAGCTGTTGGTTTTCAACCCCACATCTGAACACCAGAATCCTGTAGTGACTTGGCTGCCACCCGTTTGGGATGACCCTCACAGTCACTCTGTCCAGCCGAGCGGTGAGACAAGGACAGATTGCCATAGGGAGGCATGGATAAGCGTCTACATGGAAATCGACGGATTGTTCGGATATGAGTTTGTGATAGGATATTACTTGGAATCAGGGCTAATCACTGATGAGTATTTACATATTTATTTACACCAGGTTCTGAAGGTTCTGTACACATATTTACACATACATGGAATTTAGCTGTGAATAACATTTACTATCAATATTACTTTCTGAAACTGATAAACTGGTGCAGTGGCGCCTTGCTAACCCCCACCAACATTATGGGAACGAGGAGAGACAGAGCGAGCTTACAACATGGGTACCTCTAACCCAAACACGACAGGACTATTGAAATACATTGAACTTCTGCCTAACTGAACCTATCCGTCTCATATCCAACTCTTTCTCAGTAGAGCCTACCTTCTGCGTTGCTGTAGAACATCTCTTGGGCTGCCGTGGCTCCGCTCCGAGGCCGGACCCGGTAACTTCTTTCGTCGTCTCCCGGCTGCTGCACAATACGACGATCAACTCGACCAACGGATAGACAGCCCTAGCTAGCTGTGCTTAGGGTTTTACTAAGATACCCCCACTCCACTCCAGCTCTTTGGAGAGGGCAACTCTGACATCATCTAACTGCATTCGGTCATAATGCCAGCTTGCGTTCTCTTTTGGCGCCTGACAATTGCCGAATCGCTGACTCGTGCTCTACTTGCAGGTTGTGGCTCTCGTAATGTTGCTTAATTTTGCTTGCTCGTCTGTCCTCTATCCCAACCCCAAACAAGTGTATAAATTATTCAAGTAAAACCTCTGGTATTACTGTATTACTACACGGACAATCAGATTATGGTATTCCATGGTTTCTCAAAATCACTCCAGTCGAAATCCAGGATGCTTTCTTCAAAAGGCCGTGGGCGAATTTTTTCCAGTTCTTTGCTCCCCATTTTTTCCTGCCTCTAATGATCTCGACGTCGACGAGGCGTAAAGCCATAAATAAAAAACAAAAGAGGAATTAATGTGGTTAACAGCGATGTGAAACATTGCTTCCAATACGCTCTGTGCCAATGTTATACGCGTAGTGGGATATTTGCGATAACCCGTTCTTCGTATGTTGCGAATCACCACGCCGTTCATTTGCACAGCCATCACACACAGTTTCTGGTCACCTCAGTTCGCTTTTTCATCATAGATTCATCGTTTCCTCTTTGCTCTTTGCAGAGTATATATGGAGTTTAGAG
>JARYHS010012464.1:0-10999 GCA_031002005.1 Vandiemenella viatica
CTTTCTTAACGTCGTGGCGGTACAGAGTCCATGACTCACATCCATACAACAACATAGAGACAACAGCAGATAATCACACCAACAGCTAGGTGCATAGCTTTAGATTTTTGTTCAGGAACACCCGTCAGGAGAGACATCCCGTATGCTACTGTGCTGCATGAATTCTGTTTTCTACATTCTCCTCCGAGGTATACTGTGTTGAGAGAATACTCTCAAGATAGAAGAAGTTGTTTACTTGCTCAAGGGATGTGCCAGTTTTTTGAGTGTTGACAGTCAGACCAAATCGATTATGTGCGTTCTTAGCTGACTGCTGAATCTGCTCAGCAGTATGTGCTGGATGGCATTGTCATCTGCGAAATACATTTCTGTTATCTGTGTGGAGTCTGGCCACATTAAAGACGACTCCATCAATTCGAAATTTGATTTCCCTGCCAATATTGGGAGTAGATGTTTCACAGAGCACAGCTGCTAAACACAGTGCAAAAAGTACAGGGGCAAAAACACAGCCCTTTTTTTTAAACATCTGTGAAAGGAAATTTTTGAAAATATTGTTTTGATAAAGAACCTCACCAACCATGCCATCATGGAGTGCTCTAATCAATCCCGAAAAATGTTCAGGGCAGCCAAATTGTCTTATTACCATCCACATTACACGTCTAGTAGAGGTGGGCAAAAGAATCGTGAATAGATTCAAAGAGTCGACTCGTCTAAAAGAATCGTTTGCGGAATCGACTCACTTGGAAGAGTCACGGTTCACTCAAGAGTTGTTGAGAGGGAGCTCAGGAGCTGAGCCGTTGTTGCGCAATCGCTCACCGACTCGTCCAGGTTCTGAGTCGACTCCGAGTCGTTAACTCGATAATGTTTACGACTCTCGGCTCACTCGCTCTCGGCTCACTTCTGTCTTAATGACTCTTCCATGGATTCGGCTCTTTTTAACTCTTGATATCTGCGTAACTCGTGATTCCTTTCGATTCACAATCTTAGTTCCCACGGCGTGTTTCTTGGTTTGGCAACTTATTTGTAAGGAAATAAAGAATGTTTATCTTTGGAACCGGAAAATTAAAAATATATTACAGAAATAAAAAGTATTTTTAAATTTAGGAATTTACTTTCTTAAATACACATTTTTTTACTGTTTTTGGAACTAGTTATAAGTTTTTGGTTTCCTTCCAGACTGTTATAGATGCTACCACAACACAGATTTAGATTTACGAATAAATTATCAATGAATTATACTTCCTATAATTTTTATATTTTACCACAAATAAAGTATTTCCCGATTATTTGAGGACAGGGAAAAGTATACCGATTTCAGAGCCATCTGCTATTCACATGTTGCGTGGGTTTTTCAAATTGCGAATGCATCGAGTACTGAATTTAATTGCGATTGAGCGCGTCCGGTTATTATCATACAAACTTCATCAATGTTTTAGTTGTTCTTCAGTTCTTAATTTTGTGGATAATGCAAACATTTTGCAATAGAAATGAACGAAGTTTATGAATTGGACCATTCAAAAATTAGCAGGTGCTGAAGCGGCATATATACTGTTCCAGCTGGTGAGGTTTCTACGAAGAAAAAGGTTAAACGAAAAGACGTTGGGGAACAGTGCCGTTGATGAATATAGGGGAGCGTCCAGAAATTACGTGAGACTTTTTAGGGGGAGAAGGGGTCCGGAAAATCTCACGAAATCTCACCAAGGGGGGGGGTCGACGGATATCTCACGTGAAATTTTGAACTTGAACGAGTGTAGAACTAAAAAAAGCATAAAAAATACCAGTTTACAGGGCCAAAAACCGGCTTTTTGAGGGGGTATCATTCTTTCGGGGAGCACGACTGCTAAAAAAAGTCTCCTGGTCGAACAACTGGGGGGAAGGGGTTCCGTGAAAATCTCATGAAATCTCACCAACGGGGAGGGGGGGGGGTCCGGCAAAATCTCACCAAGTCTAACGGAGGGGGGGAGGGGGTCTAGATTTCCGGAAAATAGCCTCACGTAATTTCTGGACGTCCCCCAAAATACTAATACTGAAACCAAGAAAATAAATATAAAATTTAAATTATGCCATTTAAACAAACACTGATTTATTGGTTTGTAGGTAAAATGCTAATGATACGCTGTTTAACTTAAGAAAAGCAGCACCCGGCAAATTCAAAAAATTTGCCAAATTTATGAAGTAAAATTGGAGCATATGTATATGTATATGGCGTCCATAAACCATGTAGCTCCATTTTGGCTTCTTGTGAACCCTCCCTCCCCCCAAGTAACTCGACGTGGCTTATGTCTCTAACCCCCCTCTCCCCATGTAGTTTTTTCCATGAAGGAAATAAATATTTACTTGGTGTTGAGTGTTCCGTATCTCATTTTAAGTGTGACAAATAATATGAATGAAAAGCTATTTGGCCTGGCTCGGAATCCCACCTTCCAACCCCCTCCACCCACCACTCAAGACCGATCTACGTGGTTTATGGAGCCTGTAACAAACATGCCACATACAAAATCAACAATCTAAATCAACAATCTCAATCGACAATTACAATCTGCAACAAGGCTTAGAATCAGTAATGAGGTTTGACAACAATTAGCTGGAAGCCTTGAAAATTTCACAGTGTGGCAATCTCACATTTTGTTGACCCGGTTCGGAAAATTCCCAGATCCACCACTGGTTGTAGTTAGACAGGGGGCGGCGTAATCGGTGTTGCGCAAGGGCGCTCAAATAGTTAGTGGAGAGCCTGCTTTTTGTGCTTCACTACATTCAAGTCACCGGTCCAGTTTCACGTTTCAGGTATTTATTATTTACATTTACACTTATAATCTTGCCTAGTCTTTTTTAATAATGCATCCGCTGCCAAGAATGAGCACATCAGTCTCCATTCTTTGTGGTATTTATTTGTCACTGGGGGCAGGATTTTTACCGAGTTGCAGATCATATTTTAATATTTTTTAAACCAGTAGCTTTACTTCTTTGAATTTTAGGGTATATTTCTGATTATCTTAAGAGTATGTATCCAGGATTTTATATAACTCGCTTCACTCATCTGAGTGTATAAGCTCCATATTCAACATCAGTATCTAAGAGTTCGTGAGACAATGTCATTTCCACAGTTAATCTCAGTTTTTTTTTTTGCTGTCGTCAGTCTTTAGACTGGTTTGATGCAATCCTCCATCCCTTCCTATCCTGTGCTAACCTCTTCATTTCTACATACCCCCTTACAACCCACGTCCTCAATTATCTGCTTCATATATTCTAATCTCTGTCTTCCTCTACAGTTCTTACCTTCCACTGTTCCCTCCACTAACAAATTAACCAATCCAGCATGTCTCAAAATATGACCTACCAGCCTGTCTCTTCTTCCTGTAAGCTTCTTCCATAAACTTCTTTTCTCACCCATCATTTCCAAAACTCGTTCATTTCTTACTTTGTCTGTCCACCTAATTTTCAGCATTCTTCTGTAGCACCACATTTCAAATGCTTCAAGTTTCTTTCTTTCCGGTATTCCTAAAGTCCATGTTTCGCTACCGTAAAGTGCTGTGCTCCACACATAGAGTTTTAAGGAAGTTCTTTCTGAATTCCTAGATCAATATTTGAAACTAAAAGGTTTCTCTTTTTCAATGAAGGCTCTTTTTGCTAGTGCTATTCTGCTTTTAACATCATTCCTGCTTCGGCCATCGGTTGTAATCTTGCTTCCCAAGTAACAGAACTCACTCACTTCTCCTATTGCATCCGATCCTATTTTTATATTTAATCTGCTAGTATTGGTATCATTTCTGCTACATTTCATCACTTTTGTCTTACTTTGATTTATATTAAGTCCAAAATCTTCCTTCAGTATTTTGTTCACTGCCATTCAATAACTTCTCAATATCCTCAGCCCTCTCTGCTAACAAGACAATGTCATCAGCAAATCGTAGCATACTGATTTTTTCTCCCTGAAAACTTATGCCACATGGAAATTTTTCTTTGACTTTCTTCATTGCTTCTTCTACATACAAGTTGAATATTAACGGGGATAGACTACAACCTTGTCTCACACCCTTTTTAACTGATGCATGTCTTTCGTGATTCTCTACTTTTATTACAGCCACTTGATTCTTATATAGTTTATAGAGTATTCTTCTATCTCGATACTTTAGACCTGACTTCTTTAAAATTTTGAACATCTTGTCCCACCTAACATTATCAAAAGCTTTTTCTAAATCAACAAATGCCATAAAAGTATCTTTGTTTTTCTTGATCCGCCCTTCAAGTATTAATCTTAAAGACAGAATTGCTTCCCTTGTACCGCGATTTTTCCTAAACCCAAACTGATCTTCACCTACTATCTCTTCTACTACCCTTTCCATCCTTCTATATATTATTCTGGTCAGTAATTTTGAAGCATGTGATGTTAGACTAATTGTGCGATAATTCTCACATTTGTCGGCTTGTGCTTTCTTTGGAAGTGTGAAGATGATATTTTTATTAAAATCAGTTGGAATTTCTCCTGTTTCATAACTTTTTGATATCAGCTTGAATAATCTTTCGATTCCTTCCTCTCCTAGAGATTTAAGAAGTTCTGCAGGGATCTCATCAATTCCAACTGCCTTATTTGCTTTCAAGTCATTCAGAGCTTTATTCAATTCTGTCCTCAAAACAGGATCTCCTAAGTCATCCATGTCGACATTGCCTTCCTTTTCCATTACACTATTGTTCAAGTCGTCCCCAACATACAGTTTCTCAATGTATTCCTTCCATCTGTTAGCTCTATCTTCAGACCTTAAAAGAGGTTTCCCATCGGCAGCTTTAATGTTCATACCTCTTTTCTTCATTTCTCCAAAATTCTGTTTGATCTTTCTATATGCAACATCTACTTTTCCTGCAACCATTTCCTTTTCTACTTCTTCACATTTTTCTTGTAGCCATTTTTCTTTGGCTATTTTGCATTTCCTATTTATTTGATTTCTAAATTGCCTGTACTGTTCTTTTCCTGCTTCATCCTGAGCATTTTTGTACCTTCTCCTCTGATCGATCAGCTGCAAAATTTCTTCTGTGATCCAAGGTTTTCGGGAAGCTTGTTTAATTTAATTTAATTTAATTTAATTTAATTGCAATGGAGCACAGGCTCCGGTGGCAATTTCCCTACACAGCTATCTTCCCCCTATCCTGCACCCACCTACATTTGCCCTCTACAAATTTTTTCTTTAAATTCCTTCAAAGTTTTCGGTAAATTATTCATCGTTTCTCTTGGTAACTCATTCCAATCCCTGACACCCTTACCTAAAAAAGAGAATCTTCCTACACCCTTGTGCCTGAAATCGAGTGCCAGCTTGTGGTCATGGTCATCTTTTCCCTTCCATGCACTACTTTTCATACCTACTGCAATATCTTTCCATGCCTCATCACCAGTATATGCCCTGTACACTCCCATGACCCTCCTCATCCTCCTCCTGTCTTGCAATGAATCCCATTCCAGCTCCTTTATCATATCCGTCACTGATTGCATTCTGCGATAATTTCCAGAAACAAATCTAGCAGCCCTTCTTTGCACCCTCTCCAACTCCTGTATTTGATACGTAAAATGAGGGTCCCATACTACACTACCATATTCGAGCAATGGTCTGACCAAAGTTTTGTAACCCAATTCCTTGACTTCTCTCATACATCCCCTCATAACTCTCTCCAACAAGTGCAGAACTCTGAAACCTTTTCCTACCACCTGTCCTATGTGTCCTGCCCAGTTAAGTTTGTTATCAAAAGTAATTCCAAGATATTTCCCTAAAGCCTAATGTTTCTTTGCCAGCTTTCATTATTTCGGTCTTTAATGCATTCCATTCGTCCTCGGTTGAGCTCCTTTCACAGTTACTTCTTAGACCTAAGTCTACCATTTCTGAAAATTTTTCTCTTGTGTTAGATTGTTTCAGTTTATTCACTTCCAGTCTGTTCTGCTTATGCTGCTTCCTTATTCGCTTGAATTTCAGCCTGCATTTCATTACTATCAAATTATGGTCCGAGTCTATGTCTGCTCCTGGGTACTCTTTACAGTCCAGAACTTGATTCCTGGATCTCTGTTTCACCATGATATAATCTAGCTGATATCTGCCTGTATCCCCAGGACGTTTCCAGGTGAATATTCTTCTTGCATGGTTCTTAAACAGTGTGTTCGCCACTACTAGCTTATATCTTTCACAAAATTCTAGCAACCTGCTTCCTCGCTCATTTCTTTCTCCTAGACCAAAACTTCCTACAGTATTCCCCTCTTCTCCTTCTCCCACTATTGCATTCCAATCACCCATGATTATTAAATTTTCCTCCCCTTTCACATATTGGATTAATTCTTCGATTTCAGCGTATATTTTTTCTATTTCTTCGTCATCTTCCTGTGACGTGGGCATGTATACTTGTACTAATGTGGTTGGGGCCGGCTTAGTTTCTAACCTCATCAAAATAATCCTGTCACTAAACTGTTCATAATAACTCACCCGTTTCCCTACTTTCTTGTTCATTACAAATCCTACACCAGTGACTCCATTGACAGATTGTGTGCTAATTATCCTGTGTTCCCCAGACCAGAAATCTTGTGCGTCCTTCCATTTAATCTCACTAATCCCAACAATATCTAACTTAAGTTGTTCCATCTCCCTTTTTAAGTTTTCTAACCTACCTGCCCTATTCAGACTTCTAACATTCCACACTCCGACTCGTAGAATGTTTCTATCCATTCTGATGACTCCTCCCTGAGTAGTCCCCACCCGGAGATCCGATTGGGGGACTATTTTACCTCCGGAATATTTTACCCAGGAAGAAGCCATCATGATATATGTAATTTGAGAGGATTACATGTCCTCGGGATACCCTTTGGGTCTTTAATGCAGTGGTTTCCCGTTGCCTTCTGCATCCCCATGCCGTTGATCATTTCTGATTCATCCGCCTTTAGGGGCCGTTTCCAACCCCAAGGGCAAGAGGGTGCCCTGAAACCGCTCCCCGCTCTTCCGCCCTCTTTTCAGAGGCCATTGGCAAGCAGTGGGTGACTCCTTATACCGGGAATCTTTCAGTCGCCAGAGCCTCGTCCGTGCAAACAGGGTGCACCACGTGAAGGAGAGGTTGACATTTGGTTGGAAAAGACTAGTATAGTCTCTCCCAATCCCTTACACCCCTTAATCTCAGTAACTAAATCGTTATCACAATAAAAAAATACCGTATTTTCGCCTTCCGAAATTTCTTCCGCCTATATTTCTTTTATTGTAACGAAAATCTCGTAAACAAGCCAGTGGCGAATATAGAATACATTTTCAGGGGGGGGGGGGGCACGATTTCGGTATGGGGGTGCTCTAGAGAATTTTAGTTTGGGTGGCCAAGGGGAGGAGGGGAACGATTGAAAATCACCTATTTTACACTGCTGGCCTTAAGTTACCTGTAGAGCAAAAAAAAAAAAAAAAAGTCTCCAACAAAATACAATTTTGTTCACATTCAATATTTTGGGGGGGGGGGGGGGGGCGGGCCCCCGGCCCCCCCCTTATATACGCCCTTGAAACAAGCAAATGCTCGAAATGAAATTATTACGGAAGTGGAAGCAGATATCGATTAAACTACAGTAATCGTTAGCTACGGTTTCAAGAAAAAAGTTGGTACCAATTTCTTTGTATTAGAATATTATCTGTTAGTGAAATCATGAAGTACTTCTATGCATGCATGAAAATGATGAAAATTTCCAGTGACTTTCTTGGCAGTAAATGTGTTTCCTAATTTTTAAAACTTAATAATTTATCAAATATCAAAACTTTATTCAAAGTTTAATGTAAAAAAAAAAAAAAAAAAAAAAAAAAAAAAAAAAAAAAAAAAATTTAAAGGTAATTACGCTGGGAAACAATACAGATATCAGACAATCGCATTTCACCCTTCGGTGACTAACACGAGGCATCAGGCAAGTAACATTTAATTGACTGTCATAATGTAAGCATCTGCCATTTTTTGACTCATAAAGTCACTCATATTTCATCTGTCATCAGGTAAAATGTTCGAGTCACGAACCCCTAGATCCTCGATTTGGTACCATTTCCAAAAGATGGATAAAAAGGGAAAATTCAGAAGTCGCTATTTCTTCAGGTTCGACAAGCAACCTTCGTCGCCACCTACAAAGGAAACATCCGACAGTCGCCATCGAAAGACAGAATTCTCGGTCTCGATCGCGTTCTCCTTCAGCATCAAGCTCAGCCACACAAGAACAACCACCACAATCAGGTTTTTCAGGTATATTAAGCTATGGCTCTGACTTCGGCACGTCTGTAAAGTCTGTGACGGACCATCCTCTTCACAGACTGACGACGTCGCCTCACTTTCCTTCCTTGCTTTGTCGTCACAATCTACGCTCCCGCCAAAAGACTTTGCTCAGTCAACAATGAGGCAGTTTGTAGATATCAAGAAACGTATCTCCCTCAAAACTAGTCGGGACATTGATATACAATTATTAAAAGTAATATGCAATGAATACCAACCGTTTAGCATAGTAGAAAATGAAGAGTTTAAAAAATTTGTCAAAATGCTGAATCCCAATTATAAATTGCCCAGCAGAAAAACCATTTCGTCCAGTCTCTTGCCATCAGTTTATCATGAAATGGTAGGGAAAATTAAGGTAATGGTACAAAAGACACCCGCCGTTTGCGTTACCTGTGATGGCTGGACAGTTTTAAATACCGTGAGTTTTTATGCCATCACTGCTCATTTCTTTGATGAGAATACAAATCTGAAATCTGCCCTTTTAGAGTGGAGTGAATTTCCAGGTAAGCATAACGCTGACAATATAGCTAGTTGGGTAAAAGGGGTGTTTGATCAATATCAAATCGGTTTCTAAAGTGTGTGCAATGGTAACCGACAATGCGGCAAACATAAAAGCGGCTGTTGCTTCTTTAAACCTGGGGCACATAACATGTTTTGCTCATTGCCTTAATCTGGCCGTTCAATCTGCAATTAAGAGTTCTATAGAGAATATTGTTGACAAGGTAAAATCAATGGTACAATTTTTTAAGAGAAGCAGCCATGCAACTGCAAAATTGCACGAGATGCAAAAAACTATGGGTACTGCTACTTTAAAATTAAAACAGGACGTTCCTACTAGATGGAACTCCACATACACCTTGTTACATAGGTTTTCAGCTCTTAAGGAGCCTATAACAGCCGTATTAGCACTTGTGAATTCTCGTGTGACATTTACAGAGACTGAATGGAAAACTATTACACAGGCCGTAAATATGTTAGAAGTGTTTTTTCAAGTTACAGAGGAGGTGTCTGCTTCAGAAACGGTGTCCCTGTCAAAGATAGGCATATTGGGTCGTGGCATGGGAAAAAGAGTGAAATTACATCTAGAAAACAAACAACTTTTGGGGGAGGTTAGGAAACTGGGGGAGGTTAGGAAACTGGGGGAGGGTTTGCTGGAGGAGTTGACAAAACGATTCGGCGGAACAGAATCTGTAGAACTGGTTGGCCAGTCTATTTTCTAAGATCCAAGGTTCAAGAAACAAGGGTTTGGGGATGTTAGTCGATTCCAAGAATCTTATAATACCATTATTACAAGTGTAAAGGGACTAATTATGTCGTCACGTTCAAGGGCTCAGCCAGAAATTGGTTTTGAAGAATCTGAGGGAGAAGCTGGATTACCTAAACCACCAACAACACCAAGTTCTTCTATTTGGAATGAATTCGACGAGTCCGTCAGCCGACTTCAGGGACTTCATGTACCCGATGCAAAGGCTTCGGCTATTATAGAGGTTGATAAATATTTAGCTGAACCCCTTCTACAGAGAAACTTGGACCCTCTTTACTGGTGGAATGAAAGAAAGAACATATTTCCTAATTTGTATGAATTAGTACTAAAAAGACTTTGCATTCCAGCAACATCTGTACCTTGTGAACGGATTTTCTCGAAAGCTGGACAGATAATGACTGAAAAGAGAAGTCGGCTCACATCACAAAAACTAACGAAAATGCTTTTTGTAAATAGCAATAAAAAAACTTGTGTAGTTTTCATAAGTAAATTGAATCATTTTTATTGTAAAATTAGTGTTTTCATTTGTTTAAATAATAAAATAAATTGTTTTTGCAATAAATAACTTACAATTTAACTATCAAAAACAAATGTTATTATTTTAGTTAGAATTTGTTAATCATTTCCTTCTTGTTGGTTAATAACTCGTTATCTATTTTCGTCATTCAAAATATCATGTGAAAAGAATCGAAGAGTCGTTTAAAAGAATCGATTCTCAGCGAGGAGTGAATCGATTCCAAACGATTCATCAAAAAGAATCGGTTTGCCCATCACTAATAGATACAATACAGATATGCACTTCTGAACAGTCGCAAAGATAATCTCTGTAACACTGAATACTGAATGAAGTCAAGTAACTGCTCTGTCCAGGCGATCTGTTTATATAGTCTCTATCGAAATTACGAGAATTCTTCAAGGGCATCCGCCCGATATTTCTCGAACATTAACAATCACTCAAACAATCAAATATATTAAAAACAATTGGAATTAATACAAAATTACTTAACAACATTACAAAATGATCAGAAATGGTAATTAGAGATACTTAAATACAGAATTATTTGCAGAAATCTTTTCAAACTGTAGAAAATTGTCCTGTAGACATCGTAACTTACATATTAATATATGGAATTACAAACATTTAAGAAATTCTCTTGCACCATTCGGTTCTTAAGCATATTAAATGGACTTTAAATAAATTTCTTTCATAACACAAGTCTATATACACTGATCTACAAGAAATTACAAAACAAACATACCAGATCATATTCAAGCAAACTTTAGCTCACTACAAATACTTCATACAGTACAATATTATTCAAAATTCAGATATGAGGGCTGTTACAACCTCCATGAAGGAGAGAATCTTCAGTCCTTTATCGCAGATGGTACCACAAGTTTCAGATAGGCTTAATACTTTCCAAATTATTGGTTAAACAGCTCGGTGTTCGGATCAAATTTTAATTTTATGCTCCGGTGCCAGTT
>JARYHS010012466.1:0-45988 GCA_031002005.1 Vandiemenella viatica
TAACATATATGGTACATTAAAAAATTCCATAACAAAATAATACATACACCAGAAGATGTACAGTCATAGCATACATGGTACATTAAACAATTCCATAACAAAATAATACATAAGATGTCATAGCATACATGGTAAATTAATTATGTAAACTACATTTAAACAAGCTACTGGCAGTTATTTTGTAGTGTAATAGAATACAATGGGGGCTGAAAAGGGGAGGGGGGATTTATAAAAAATAATATTTAATATCTGAAAATGGAAAAAAAACATATAAAATATGCTAATTTAAAAGGGGATCAAAAGGGTTTAACTAGAACCATGAAATTTAGACACAAAATAATACCTCATTTATTGAGTCTTACGGCCTTTACAAGGTCGGGTAGTAACTAACGTTACGTTAAACACAATTGAATCAGCAAAAAACAAGCAATACCCGACGTTTACAATTCGCCGGTGAAAGCAAACAAAACCGAATGAAATATCTCAACAAATAAAATACAACAGAAAAGTTAACATTGAATAATATGGCAACACAGGCCATCAAATTGAAGCTAACATTTTACTGTACAAAGAAAAAAATCCCAGGGGCGCCATATAAATGAAAGAAAAGCATCAAAATTGAATTAACAAATAGCAAGATGCTTGAAAATTTTAAATGTGGAATATAAATTCAGCTAGCTCAGAATTTAAGTGACGGGAACAGAGTCTTAATCTCAGGCGTCGCTTAAGGGCTCACAAGTCTGTTAAAACCCAATGAATAGTGACCGTCGTTTCTGGTACATTACCATGAAATCATCGCCGTGATGGTGAGCGACATATACAATGTCACTGCAGCTGTGGAAGCTAAATAAGCGGCTACGACCGCGTTATTAGAATAACTTCCAGGTAATGGCAGGCATGCCACTCAACATCTCGCTTCCCAAAGCAAGAATGATCAACCATACAATGATCATCAGTCGAGAGCGTGTCGGCTGACACGTCCGTTCATCAGCTCGTCCTGGACCCAAGTGCAGTCTAAAATGGCCTCTTCTTCTTCCTCGGCTAGTTGCACTCCACATGTAAAAGAACTCCACGGAATTAGTATTGTAGACCCCAATAAATGTTCAGGATTGGCTATCTACACATTTCCGTCGTCACGTGTTTAATATCACGCGTCGCATTCGCCGTCTCCCTCCGCGCGTTTTCTACTTGGCCTTCGGGGCAATAGCAGGGTAGGGGTAGGTCATCGTCCTATTTCAAACGGAACTGAAGCCGGGCTGGCCCGGCGCCGCCGAGTCGCCTCGCTCGCCATTGTTCCACCCTCAACCGTCCGAAATGGCAGTTTCCAGCCTTCAATATTCAACCTTTCTGAGCCATGAGTTTACAGAAAAATTAAATTTATAACAAACTATACCTTTGGCCGCCCTGGTTTAAACATACGTTTAATCTATTCAGACAACCCTCATTATTTACAATTACTTACATGTTGCAAGATTAAATAATTAATAAACTTGAATATAATAAAGAAAAATTATGAATATAATTAATAATAATTTAATTATATTCATTGTGGGTGACGCTGTCACCCACAATATACCTGCTACCCAATCAAAATAAAATTATGCAAATAATGTTATTTGAACTATTCTAGCTCTACAGTTGCATCAAAATCATTGCCTACACTATAGTTTCACGGTTCCAGTTCATTCAAATTATCGCATACATGTGACCTTTTTGAAAGATGTAAGTACGACACGTGATTCTGGTTAACATAAATTATTAAAGAAATGCCTTATTCTAATATGCAAAAGATAACATCATAAAACATTGACAGGTACATAGATGTAAATGAACAACAAAATCTGTTCAATCAATAAACAACAAACAAATGATGTAAGCACAACACATTAACATTACAGCTAGACAACTCAATTAATTATTTACAATAGACTACGCCAATTCAGCACATGTGTTGAAGTTAGACTTTAGCAACAACAAAATAAATAATGCACTGAATGTCCATTATCAAGGTCAACACAAGCATGTCGAAACCACATAACATGAAAAACAAATGGAAAAATCTCCCCGCGAATTTACATAACTTTCCATAAAATTCAAAGGACAGTTCCCGCAAATGAATGACATCATGCTTTCCCAATTTCCACAATCGTAGCGATGACATCATAGCGGTGAAACTAAGCGATCAGCTGTTTCCATTTTGACCGCTCTGTTGTTGTCCGCAGGGGCAGTACCGTTAAGCTTGCGGCTCAGGCTACCTGCTTTCGTTTAACCTGATAGCAATCTTTCCAGGAAAACTGGCCACCGGCACATCTGTTATTCAAACAGCTGAGTGTCCCTACCTGTTCTCGCTGTGTTAGCGCTAAGCTTGTTATGCAATTACGTGTTTCAGGACTGACACTCTTACTTTCCAAACACATGTTCTATGCTATTACTTAACTACATCCATAGCTCCTTAAACTATATTTACAAATATTCGTCCAGAAACTTGTATTCTATTCTGTGCGAAACGGACGCAAATTTCGGGCATTATGCGGGCCGATCTCCGTTCTGCCGTCGGTTAGCATGTAACAGTTTGTGGAGATAATCCGTGCTACCGAGAACGGTCCCGAATATAATAGAAAGAACTTGGAAATTAATTTCCGCTGTGCGTCAGACGGGGTCATTGTTCTAAGTAGCACCTGCTGTCCGACGCTAAACGTTTGCGTTCGTAACCCGTCGTGCTTGCGTTGCCGCTTCGTAGCCTTTTCTATCAAGAATTCATGTGCCTTCTTGATGTCATCCTCGGGATTCTTCTCGGGTTGATCCTTTGGATAACGCAACATCCTCTCTGCCAGCATGGGTGCTTGAGTTCGGAACTGCAGATCCACGGGACGAAAATATGTTGCGCAATTCACGGTGTTATTGAAGTATTCCTCAATCCTCGGTATGTGCTTAACCCAGGAGGCATGATTATCTCCAATGAATGTCCTTATGTACACGCTTAATTGTTTCATGAACCGTTCGCTATTATTCGATTGCGGATTGCGGATTGACGAATAAACGACTCTGATTCCTTTCTCCTCTAAAGCCTTCTTCCACTTCGGGCTGGAAAATACGCTCCCGTGGTCTGTCAACAGGGCTTTAGGGAGTCCACAATGCGGCACATATTTTTCCAAGATGATCTTGAGCGATCCTTTTGTATTCAGCCTTGCGACTGGGTACAATTTCACATACTTAGTGAACGCATCCAGGACAAGGAATATGTGGCGGAACCCGCATCTGCCAGCCGGAATTGGCCCGTAGTGGTCCGCACATACCAACTCGTTTGGTCCTGTTGGCACCATATGCGCGTACGGCCCAGCTGTTCTTACATTGGGGTGCTTCGCCTTCTGGCACATCTCGCATGTGCGAGTGCATTTCGCCACACTCCTCCGGAGTCCCTTCGTGTAGTACTCCGCTCGGATGGTGTGGTACAGCCGTTCGGTACCTGGATGTCCGCATTGGACATGGTACGTACTCGCTACTGCGGAATTTAGTTCTTCCGGGAGCCATGCTTTCCATCGCGTCTCTGCATTTTCCCTACGGAAACAAACGTCGTTCTCCATGGGGCAGAGCATCGCGATGTTGCGGATACGTACTTCGTCCGCGCATTCTCCCCGTAACAAGTATGCCCGAACCTGTCTGATGTCCGCGTGCGCTTCCTGCGCCGCGATCAGCTGTTCTTTGAAACGGATCGAGGTCGTGCCGTCGTCAAGTGTCATTGCCGCGACCAGTATCTCGTTCGCCCGTAGACGCTTTTGTTCCTCAGACGGATCGTCCCTGGCGTTGCGGCTCAGGTAATCCGCCATCACATTCTCAGTCCCTTTGCAGTATTCAATGTGGATATTGAATTGTTGCAAGAACATCGCCCAGCGTGCGATGCGATTACTTGTGAATGTGGCGCTTCGGAGGAATATGAGAGCCTGATGGTCAGTCCTCAGGTAGGTGGTACTACCCCAGAGGTATTGTTTGAACTTCTGAATTGCAAAGAAAATTCCCAGCATTTCAATTTCACAAACAAATACCTCCCCTCTGCCGGTCGGAAAGTTCGGCTTGCGGTTGCGACGATTCGCATGTTACCGTCTTCTCCGCGTTGGTGGAGGCAGGCTCCAATCCCCTGATAACTTGCGTCTGTGTAGAGATAGTAAGGTTTGCCAAACTGGGGGTGGGCGAGACAGATTCGTTCCTTAAAGATCTGCTTTATCTTTAAGAACGCGGCCTCCTGCGGCTCTCCCCATTCCCACTTCTGTCCTGCTTTTAACAAGCCATATAAAGGCTGCAAAATCTTCGCGAAGTTCGGCACGTTCCCTCTATAGTATGCACATACCCCGAGGAAACTCCTCAACTCCTTTAACTTTGTTGGTGGCGTCATCTCCTCGATCTCTCGGATTTTATCCGGCGAGGGCGTAACACCATCGGGTGTGATCCGAAATCCGAGGTATTCTACTTCGTGTGTACACAAAGTGGCTTTGTCCGGCCTTAGCGTGATCCCGGCCCGTGCCATTACTTTAAGCAAAGTTTCCAGGTGCATCACGTGCTGCTGGAATGATTCCGACGCCACCAATAAATCATCTACATAAATGGTACAAAATTCCTTGACTTCCGGTGGTAGCACGTGGTTCATGGCCCTAATGAATGCCGAAGCCGCGTCTTTCAAACCGAAAGGCAATTTATTGAAACACATTTGTCTTCCCTGGAATACAAAAGCGGTATACGGCCGGCACTCTTCTGCCAGTACCACCTGGTTATAATCCAGAGGGGGTTACGTCAAGTGTCGATAGCCATGGTTTCCCGTGAAACCGCGTCATCAGTTCCGGTATGCGCTCAGTTCGTTCACACGTCTGCCTCAATTCTCAAATTGAGCAACCGCGCATCCAGACAAGGACGAACAGATCCGTCTTTCTTCACGACAAATGTCATAGGATTTAAATGCATTGACGGGCGGGGCGCGATAATCCCGTTCCTCTCCATCTCCGTGATTGCTACCTGGGCCGCCTGCCGCAACTTGTGGGGCACACTATAAGTCCGTCCCCGCAGTGGTGAGGTATCTGTTACTCGGAACCCGTGCGTGTAATCCTTTATCTCCCCAGGGCGGTAAGAAAAGGCCTGCAAATTGCTTGTCAGCATCTGGCAAAGCTGTTGCTTTTGCCTGGCGTCAAGTTTTTGTTTCCCCGCACTTTACCGGTTAGGTCCTCTAATATGAGATCTCGCTCGTCAGCTAATGCGCATATAGCTCTTCCTCCGTTATTCAAATCGCCTTCGCAGCCGCGGTGTCTTGCATCGGTTTGGAACTATTTATTCCAAGGCTCTGCTCACAGGCCTCATGTTTCCAATGCAACACCTCCGGAACCAAATTTGTCACCGTCTTATTTCCCCAATCCAAATGACTTGACGTTTTGCTAAGAGGTCGCATCCAACGATCACATCTTGCGTCAAACCGGGTACTATAAGTAGTGGCAACATTAACTCGCTATTCGCGACTTTCACGGGGATTAGCGCTTGCGTGCTAACGATCTTTTCTCTCTTTCCTATTGCAGGAACCACCGTAACTTGCGTTGTGGGAATTACTTTTAGCCGCGGATTCTTATCTTTCAAGCGTAGCAGAAATTTCTTAGACATTACGGAGACAGACGATCCCGAGTCAATTAAAATTTCGCCCGTATGCCATATGCAATAATATCTACGGGGACACTTCGCGCGTGCCATGAGGCTGTCGCCGGATACCATATCTTCTTCTTCGTCGATATTTTCCGGTCCTTCGCCGCGCCAATATTCCAAACTGCCGAGGCAAATGCTGTCGGCGTTTGCAGCGTCCCCCGAAAAATCTCATTGTGACGGCGGGGAATTAGACGCGTTGCTAACGCCGCCCACATTTTCTCCGTCGCCTTTGCACATTCCGGTTCCGCGTTTTCAATCGAGATCGCGTTCACTGGAAATTCTTGTGGATACGCGGATCGGTTGTTTCCCGACCGCTGATGATTTTTATCATCCTTCCATGTGCATTTCCGTTCTTCCATTTCTTCCCTCCATTACGATTGCCGGAATTTTGATTGGAAGATTTCCCATTCTGTCCATCAGCATAGGAAGCTTTATTGCCGCCATGCGGTCGCTTAGACTCGCTTTGCGCTTCGCCATGGTTTCGTTCCGCGTCTTGTCTCGCCAGATTATCGGCCATTTTCCCGATTCTGTCTAGGTTACCGACGGTTTCTAGCAGTTCTGGTATCGTACGAATGACCACGGGGTTAATGAGTGACTGCACTTGTGGACCAAAGTGCGCGATCACCATCTCTATGAACTCTCCGTCCGTCATTTTCGTCGAATTGCCTACACTGCACCAGCAAAGTTTTCACGTAGCTTTCCATTGAATAATGCCACTTGGGAATGTACCTTCCTTGGTACAGCTTTATCCTCGCCTGGTTCTGGATCTTTTTCGACCAGAAGGTCTCAAGAAACAGGACTCTGAATCGGCGTAAGATAAGTTAGTTTCGGACGCAATTTTCAGCCAGAGTCTGTCTGTTTCTGAAAATGATTCCTCGACTAACACAAGCTTCATGGAATCAGGCACTCCTTTGATTTCAAAATACCGCTCCATTTCGGTAAGATAAATCCTAGGATTTACGTCTTTGCGAGACCCAAAACGTGGCAACTTAAGCTCGATATTAGCTGCTGCGTACTGTGCGTAATTCGCGTGAACAATACTCCCGCTAGCGTTGGAATTACTCACTTCCTTCACTTGGATTCCAACTGCGAGCTTTGTTAGTGTTCTGAACGAGTGTTTGCTGCGACGCTTGCAAATCCTGTTGCGCCGTTTTCACTTGTTCAACCGAACTTGTGATCTCCGACACCTTTGCATTTACAGCCTGCAAGCTTCTTTCAGTATTGTCCTTAATCTCGTGGACGAATTCCGAGACCTGACCGAGATTCTGGTGGCTTTCTTGCCGCACCTGTTCGATAGATCTCTCGGACACGTCCAAACGCTTCGAGATTTCCGCGCTCGATTCCTGCAATGAGGTGCACGTTGCCTGAATCGCATCTGTGCGTCTCTCCAACACTGAAACGTTTGCTCGCATCTCCGATTTGAATGCATTCATTTCACGGGTCATTTCCTCGCGAAAAACGGACAATTTTTCCGTCCATGCCTTTTAACAAAGCACTTTGTGATTCAAATTTTTGACTTTGTGCATCTAAACGCTTATTTATGTCCTCCCTCAATGAATCAGAATTTTGACTTTGTGCATCTAAACGCTTATTTATGTCCTCCCTCAATGAATCAGAAGTTCGACTTTGTGCATCTAATTTCTGATTTTGCGAAGCTATTTGTTTACTCAATTCCGCCAGCATGTTAAGTATCGGGTTTTGGTCTTGAAATTGTGCGGTCGCCGGTGGCAATTCTACCGTGCTTTGCGACGCACCACGTTTTCCAATATCTGCCCGCATGGGTGGATTCTGACATATTCATTGTCTGGGGTTGGAAAAATTCCTAACTGTTTCCCATCTAATGATGCATTTGAATGAATGCTACGCGTACTAGGAGTATCATTACACTCTTCGTCCGCCAACGGTATGTCGCGTACTTCCGTTGCTTGATCCATCGCGTTAGTTTGCTCGGAAATGCTATGAATAATTGATCGATCTGCCCTATTAATGGTGCGTGACCTCAACTTCATAGATTTGATCGTAAGATACAAAATTCCAACTCCGAACAATTAGAACAATCGACAACAAACAAATACAACCGGCACGATTTAACTCGAAAAGTACAGCATTAAACAAATTTCGCGCATAAATCCCTTCAACATGAAATAAACCCATCCAAAAGAAACAACAAGGAAAAACAACGATGTTTCATGCGACACAAATACCTCAACACATGAGCAAAATCAGCATAAAGAAAAATCTTAATTCTTACCATGCATTAAATTTCAAAAGCACTGACTCTATCTTTTAATTTTAAATTAATCATGCTTGATGCAAGTGAACAAAACATATACTTGAACAACTGATTGAAATAAATCACACATTTAAATTTAATTCAAGCATGGCAAACAAAGCAAACAAATTTCAACATAAAACTTATTCTAAAATAATAAAATAAATCAACACAGGTCACATCCATGGATTTCAAGACTTGTATAATTTCTCAAAATAATTTCGACTTGGGAAATTAATTTGTTGGAGCCCCAGGTTGGCAGCGCCAATTGTAATAGAATACAATGGTGGCTGAAAAGGGGAGGGGAGGGGGGATTTATAATTAAATTCTGAAAATAAAAAAAAAAAAACATATAAATATTCTAATTTAAAAGGGGATCTAAAGGGTTTAACTAGAACCATGAAATTTAGACACAAAATAATACCTCATTTATTGAGTCTTATGGCCATTACAAGGTCGGGTAGTAACTAACGTTACGTTAAACACAATTGAATCAGCAAAAAAAAGCAATACCCGACGTTTACAATTCACCGGTGAAAGCAAACAAAACCGAATGAAATATCTCAACAAATAAATACAACAGAAAAGTTAACATTGAATAATATGGCAACACAGGCCATCAAATTGAAGCTAACATTTTACTGTACAAAGAAAAATCCCAGGGGCGCCGTATAAATGAAAGAAAAGCATCAAAATTGAATTAACAAATAGCAAGATGCTTGAAAATTTTAAATGTGGAATATAAATTCAGCTAGCTCAGAATTTAAGTGACGGGAACAGAGTCTTAATCTCAGGCGTCGCTTAAGGGCTCACAAGTCTGTTAAAACCCAATGAATAGTGACCGTCGTTTCTGGTACATTACCATGAAATCATCGCCGTGTTGGTGAGCGACATATACAATGTCACTGCAGCTGTGGAAGCTAAATAAGCGGCTACGACCGCGTTATTAGAATAACTTCCAGGTAATGGCAGGCATGCCACTCAACATCTCGCTTCCCAAAGCAAGAATGATCAACCATACAATGATCATCAGTCGAGAGCGTGTCGGCTGACACGTCCGTTCATCAGCTCGTCTTGGACCCAAGTGCAGTCTCAAAATGGCCTCTTCTTCTTCCTCGGCTAGTTGCACTCCACATGTAAAAGAACTCCACGGAATTAGTATTGTAGACCCCAATAAATGTTCAGGATTGGCTATCTACACATTTCCGTCGTCACGTGTTTAATATCACGCGTCGCATTCGCCGTCTCCCTCCGCGCGTTTTCTACTTGGCCTTCGGGGCAGTAGCAGGGTAGGGGTAGGTCATCGTCCTATTTCAAACGGAACTGAAGCCGGGCTGGCCCGGCGCCGCCGAGTCGCCTCGCTCGCCATTGTTCCACCCTCAACCGTCCGAAATGGCAGTTTCCAGCCTTCAATATTCAACCTTTCTGAGCCATGAGTTTACAGAAAAATTAAATTTATAACAAACTATACCTTTGGCCGCCCTGGTTTAAACATACTTTTAATCTATTCAGACAACCCTCATTATTTACAATTACTTACATGTTGCAAGATTAAATAATTAATAAACTTGAATATAATAAAGAAAAATTATGAATATAATTAATAATAATTTAATTATATTCATTGTGGGTGACGCTGTCACACCACAGTGTTGAGTCTGGAAGAGAACGTCGTGTAGTTATCATGCCTCTGGGTCTTGTTGTAGCTCGGTGTAAGTCGTGGCCGAAAATAATTAACAAATGATTTGCATTGAAGTGTATAGGTCCCCGTGAGTTACTAATTACGGGCTACCGCGTCGGGAAAACATTTCAGTGACAGAAGGAAACTACGATATTACGTGATGGATGTTGGTGAACTGTATTGGTATGAACAGCTACGTGAAAGTGATTGAATGTATTGCTTTTCACTCTTAAGAACTTGCATCTTCGGATTATATAGTCACTATCAGTAATTTTACTTGTATATGCTTTAATTACTTTTTTCCATTGGTGGCCGGGTACATTAGTGCAGTACAAAACTGTTAATAAATCTTTAGCTTGTGTTCTGCATTTAAGTGGAGTTATTTGAAGAAACTTTTCATTATATACGTATTGAGTTGTACCCTAACCAGCCAATGGTGGCGGCCGAGATTAATTAATTAACGAAGTCTGATGGACCTTACCATAGGTGGTCGAAATAAACTTTAAAAGGGGACTAATTTGTGAGTCGGAAGGAACTGTTCTCAATTCACGTACTATACAATCTGTTCCCCGACAGGAGGATGGAGAGGATAAGCTGGGTGGATAAAATAAGTAATGTCGAAGTGCTGGACAGGGTTAGTGAAAGGAGAAAAATATTCCAATTAATAAAAGAGAGAAAGAAGAACTGGATGGGGCACTTGTTGAGGGGGGAGTGCCTGATAAAAGACGCCTTAGAAGGTCTAGTCTGTGGGAGGAGAATAAGAGGAAGAAGGAGGTACAAAAATATAGACAACATCAAGGAAGATGGCAACTACATGGACCTTAAGAGAAAGGCAGAAAAGCTTGGAGATCAGCCATGTGAAAACCTGCCAGAGCGCAGAAAACTGATGATGATGATAATGTCAAAATTTTGAAATAAATGTACATGAATATAAAACAATAAAATATTTCATTTAAAAAAATTATTGCTGATAAGTGAGAGTAGACTGGTAGTTCCTTGAATTCGGGCGCATGTGTTTAGTTTTTCTGTTTTATCTGAACACTCCACTGCTTGAAGGTTGCATAGTCAGCTGTATGGACTGTTCAGTGTCAAAGCAAAGAGCCAGTGCTGCGTCGTGTGAACGCGCTGTCACTACACCAGGGAGTGTGGGTCTGGTCCCGTGTGAACTCTGCCACCCACGCTGCTGGGAGCGTCCATAAACTACGTGGCTCGGTCTAGGGAGGGGGAGGGGGAACGCTGGGCTACGTGGGGAGAGGGCGAACCACGCCACGTAGCTTTCCATTCATATTATTTGTTAAAATGAGGGACAGATCACACAACAGCTTGTGAATATTTATTTCCATCAGTTAATTATCACCGTATGTAATTTACGATAGTCTGACAAGAGAAAACAGTACAAAATGTCTTCTGGAATCAATAGGGAATAAAGCTACGTGCTACGCGGGGAGGGGGGGGGGAGGGGAGGGGAGAGGTGTTTCACAGGAGGCCAGAATGGAGCGACGTGGTTTATGGACGCTCCCTGTGACTGTTCAGACGGTCAACAAGCTACTAACTGACATAGTACAGTTTACTATGGCGCCGTTAGTATTTTTATAACGAACTCGACTTCTTGATTTAAGTTGAACGGCGCCAAAGCCACTACAACGAACTGTACTTGTAGCCTCAAACTTTGTGCAAACGTTGCTTGGTGGTATTATTGGAGAATATGTGTAAATGAAAGCAAAGCACCTCATAAAAGGGGAGACCAAATCACAAAGACCATCAAATAGGAGAATACCAAGGAGGTTTAATCTTTAATCTTAAAAGTATTCTGAACATAATAAGAGCAATGAAAGGCAGAAATACGGTAGCAGTTTTCATTGAATAAAAAAAAGAGCATATGATTCAATTGACAGGAATACACTTTTCAAAGTTTTGGAGGATTTGGGAAAGATAAGAAGACTAGAGCGGTTATTCAGCAAACGTTGACGGGAACTGTTTCTAAAGTTAATTCTCGCGACGAAGTTTCAGGCCCTTTAGAGATACATACAGGCGTGAGGCGAGGAGACGGTCTGTCTCCCATCTTGTTTAACGTGGTGTTGGGAAAAACAATGACAACATGAAAAAAATCAATAAAAAAGAACGAATAGAAGGGACACGTTTAGGCCCAAGCAAGTAAGGTCTAAAAGTGGACTGCCTTGCTATAGCATTACTAACAGGAAATTAAATATTTTAAAATTTGCAGAATAAGCAGGACTCATGCATCATCTCATATTTTTTTTTTATAAATAAACTCACACAGAACGTATATATAACAAACGAAATAAGGAAAAAAATCTCAAAAATAAATTTAGAAAAATTAAGAGTGTCTACAAGTTTAAATATCTGGGTTAATGAATCCAACCCAATGAGCTAAACAAGAAAGCGAATAAACTAAAAGATACAAAGATGGAACAAGCACATAGACTAATGCAAAACAGATACAACAAGAAAGGTGCCTCCTGCAAAGCAAATATTACACGCAACAGCTGTCCAGGCGGAGGTAATGTTCAGATAAGAATGCCTGGTATTGAATAAGAAAATGTGGACTTAGAGAAAAGAGAGAGGAAACTCTTAAGGATAATAGTTGGCCCAATAAAAGAAAAAAAAATGGTACTTGGTGGAAGAGGAAAAATGAAGATCTATATAGCTATGCAGAGAAAATGAAAGACACAATGAACAAGAGAAGACTGAAATCTTATGTGAATGAGTGTAGATGGGCAAAAAGAATTCTTAAGTACATCACTAAATTAAAGGCGATAGCAAAATGGCTGAGAAAACGAGAAATGATATGGAAAAAGTTGGAATCCATGCAGATGTGATATAGAATCGAATAAAGTTTCAAATTCAAGGGATTCCAGGAACAGCGTACAAAGGTCAAGACCTCCTGGTCTGAAGAAAGGAGGAAAAAAAAAAAATTCGGTGGAGAACAAAAGTCGAGCCAGTAAACCAGTTGCCTCCCGCGGAACAGAGTCGAAACAAGAAGAAAGCAAAGCCGCCGAATATACAGTGATCAAGTACAGTGATTCGAAATGTGGTTAGTTAATAACAACAACAACCTATCGACGTGTCCTGTGACGTTTGTTCATTGTTTCACTTACGCGGCATTCCGCACTAATATTGTCATCATCATCAGACGTTTCCGGTTTTGCGGATCATCCTACACATCCTCTTCCAAGCCTGGCGGTCTGTCCAAGGTTTTTCCTCCATCACTTTCCTCCCTTAGCCTCTGCATCTTTCTTCACTTAATCCATCCATCTTGTCCGAGGTGTTCTAACTGGTGTCCTTACATCCCGCTGTTCAGCAGTGCTACTTCCGGCATCCTCCCCTCCTCCATCCCCATAACATGTCCCAACCACTGCAGTCTTCTCCTCCTTAACATCTCTTCTGATGCTTCCACTTGTAGTCTCTACCTGATGTTTTCATTTCTAATTTTGTTTTTCCTCGTGACATTATCTATCCCTCTCAGAAACCTCATCTCTGCCACCTGCAATCTGCTAATATCTCTTTTTTTCCATGTCCATGTTTCAGAACCATAAGTCAGTATGGGCTGGTAATATACTTTATAGAGCAGAATTTTGGCTTCTTTCCCTATATTCCACCTCCAGATTACATCCTTTATCTGCTGATACAAATGTCCTCCCTTCCTTACTGTCCGACTTATTTCTTCCTCCATCTTTCCGTTGATAGTTATCCTGCTTCCCAGATACACAAACGATTCTACCAATTCTAATTTCTTGCCGTCCTGTAACACATCCTTCGAAGGGCCAGTGTTTCTTCTTATCTTCATTATTTTGTCTGAGACGTTAATATTCTGTTGTATTCACCATGTCGACCACAGTCTGGTATGTATGGTAATGTATGATTCTGACCTGTGCGGCGTGGACTTGTCGATATGTTGCAGGGTCCATTCCTCGAAATTACGAGGCATAACTCAGCGCCGTCGCTAGACGCTAGAACATTAGGGAGCGTCCATAAATCACGTGGCTCCATTTTGGTCTCATGAGAACCCCCTTCCTCCCTGCACAGCCCGAGGTGGCTTTTGCCTCTACCCTCCCTCCCTCCACGCTTGGCACGTAGCTTTTTACCCTTTATTTTCCAGAAACATTTTGTACTGTTTTCTATTGTCAGACTTTTGTAAATTAAATATGGAGATAATTAAATAAAGGAAATAAATATTCACTTGCTATTGTATGTTCTGTACTGTAGCAGAATGGCCAAATATGGGTCATTCCGTACATTTTTATATATATTATTTTGCATATTTTTATATATAAAAAGAATAAGAAAGGAATTATCGGAGAGGATTGTCAGTGTTTGTGGGACCTCCCAGCTAGACGCGCCAGAGGGTCGCGACAGGCTGGCGGCGGCCAGGGACAATGGACACCAGCTACCCTTCTCACGCAGTTGGTCAAGCGTATAATCCCTCGGCTCCGGGGAAACGGTACACTGAGGTGAACAAACTATCCAAGCCCCAGGTCTTCGAACGGGGATTTTGGATGTCACAGGTGACGAAAAAGTCCGAGGCTATCCCGAGTTCATACGAATCGAGAAAGACAAGGTTCGCCTATCGTGATAGCCGAAGGGAGGAGCTTAAAAATGGCAGAACCAATCGAGAGAGACTCTCCTTTGCATTTTGTAATGATGGTGTATTTTTTCTATGTAAACCACGAGCGACGAGAGGAGGCTTTTTCCGGCGGACGCTGGAGAGGACTTGGCTCCGAGCCTTCAGACGAGAAGGAGCGGATCTTCCGAAGCTGGAGATCGCTCGGTCTTGGCTTCGCACCTGAGGGTCAATAAGCGTGTCTTGTACAGTGAGGTCGCTGTGCACGCATCCAGTACGCTTGCACGGACGTGGAGCATTGTCCGCTATAGCCAAGGGGCTATAGTAATTCCGCCGTCGCGGGAAATACATCGCCGTCACGGTAATAATTCTACAAGTGCAGTGTGGTACTTTTATTCGGTCATTGAGTACAGCCCTGTAACGACCACTGAACGATTAGGAGTTCTCGCACCCCCAAATATTGAGCTAGCTGGGGCAGACTTTCTTAAAGCCACACTTGGTGGATAATTTAAATTATCCTGGCGCCCGGCATTTGAGATCGGATACAGTTAATGTCAATACTGTGTTTGATTTATGGTTCCCGATCATTGTGAAGGGAACTTTCATTTATAAAAATCAAGTGTGTAGCTTTCTTGCTTGCCAATTAACATTGGGACTTTGTATCAAGACTAATTTAAAGGTGGTTGTGTTTTAATGCTTTGTTTATTTGTTAATATGTGTTGGCAATTGTAAGAAGAGGCTTTGCATAGTTCTTTTTATCATATTTCAATGTGTCAATGTTAACGATAAATAAGCCTCGCCTGTACGCCATTATGAGTACCCAATAAATTAGCAGCCTAGGGTTTCTTTTAATATACAAAAAGAAGTAAAAGGTTTTCACCCTTACCTCCCCAGGCGAAACCGCCACAGTACCTCATTTTAATTGTGAAAAATTATATGTATGGAAAGATACGTGGCCTGGCTCGGAACACCCCCCCCTCCCCACCCACGTAGCGCAGCGTAGCCTTCCAGCCAACACCTCCTTCCCCCAGACCGAGCCGCATATTTTATGGACGCTCCCTTAATTCAAAATTAACTAGAACGCCATGTGAGCGCGAGTACAATTCGTCCGTAATACTTTTTGTTTGTTTTCAGAATAAGTGTCTGTGTCGATCTTGCAGATTGGTTAGTTGTAAAGCCAGTCATTGGAGTGCTGTTTTCAAATGAAATTAATTGCAGCACAAATTGAACGACGTTCCGTAGCTAATTCCTGACATTTCTCCATTAGTGCCAAAGTAGTGCTTATGTTGGCAGATATTGGCTCGTTGCTTGCGGATCATCCAGTGTTGTTTCAGCTATATGACAACATGTGTGATAACAAACGTTTATTGTATTCGTAACTTCTGTGCCGACTTTCAACTATGATACGAGCTTCTCGACTCACCATACCGGCTGAGAAATGTGTATATCAAATTTCAGGCCAAAAGGACAATTCTTGATCCCTGGAACTTGGCCTTACTGCAGTAACCACTCGCTACAGAGTAAGGTGGTCGCCATGTCATAGTCTCAGCAAAGATCTTTCAACTGCTGGGCAGTCAACATTGCCGCATATAGTTACTTATATGCGACGTTATTATCAATACGCTGGTGAATGACAGTGGGTGGAGAAACTCTAGAAACTATCGAGTGTGCGGATGACAGAGACTTTGGCGGAGTAGGAAAGAAAGTTCAAGAACTGGTGGAGAAAGTTTTAGGAGTCGGAAAAGAAACTGGATTGCAAGTAAACACCGCAAAGACTAAAGTGATGACAGTTAGAATGTAATCAATCATTCGTCGAAGTTGTAAGGTACACGACCTAAATTACTGTGCAAATTCCATGCAGCGTTACAAATAAGGTGAACCGTGAAGAAGGGAAGGAAGAAACGAAATGAAACTTCACGAGCTGAGAAGCTTTGTGACGTTACTTCAGTGATTAAAACATCAGGTTGACAAAGAACTTGGTGGTATGATCCCACTTGTCAGTATCACGTTGCGCTCTCTCTGGCCTGGAAACATGCACTGGTTTGGTCGTGGAGGGTGGTGTAATGCCGTCGTATCCTCTCCTGAGGCAAGCTGGTACATTACTGCTGTAACTGGTCTTTGACATGCTGGACTCTGGCACTGGGACTAAGTTGACGTCTGAGCTGGTCACACACATATTCTATCAGAGTCGGATGTGGGGATCTTGCTGGTCACAGGAGTACCTCAAAATCACGAGGATGTAGTCCATAGAGATACGTGCCGTGTGAGGACTAGCATTGTCCTGGTGAATAATGGAACCACGATATTGTCTCATGAGAGGTAACACATGAGGACGCAAGATGTCCGCGACGTACCGTTGTGCTGTTGGAGTTCCCTCCATAACTACCAGCCGTGACTTGAAATCACACTAGATGGCTCCCTCCACCACGACGCCAGGAGTAACAATGCTGTCTCTCTCCAAAACATTAGAAGAATGGGACGGCTCCCCAGGCCGCCGGCATACCCGCCGACGATGGTCATCCCAGGTGCGAACCGCAATTCATCGCTGAACAAATTGCGACGCCATTCACAGTGTGCGTCGAGTCTGCATGAGCTTCTTAAGCACTATTCAGCGAAACAAATTTCTCCTTATACTGAAAAATTCTCACTTTTTACCTGATTTTCGAAACTGATATTTTGCTCAAAGATCTGTCATTATATTTTTTTGTTTCTCTGTAAAAAAACACTCGTTATTGTTTTTTTAATGTATTATTCTTTTCCTAGTGAATGAGATTGGACATATATTCTGTGTAGGGAGCGCTGCCAACGCTCGTTGTATTTCTGTGTGCACTCGCCCATGGAGGAAAGACCTCCATGCACTCGCCCATGGAGGAAGGAATATATGGAGACGAAATAACACTAAATACGTGAAACCTCGTAAAAAAAACTGCACTTGCGCGGCGGACATCTTAGGAGTACCAAAACATTGGGCTGTTTGCACTGTGTCAGCTGCTGAGAATATTTTATTTTCTAATATTCTAAAGTTTTCTATAATGCCAAGTTGTGCTGCATATGGTTGCACAAACAGACGAGATAGGGAAAAAACCTGGAATAGCGTTTCATAAGTAAGTCACATTGTAATTATCGTTCTTGAAGTATCTGACAGGCAACTGCAACATTAGTGCCATTCGCTATAAATTTATTCATTGCTCTCAATAGGATCATATCATTCTCAAATTTTTGTTGGTGTAGTGTGGACAATTAGCATATGTTACTATTTTGCACCTGAAAAGCTAGCCTTATTGTAGACAAGTGTTGGAAATTTAATTTAAGCGGGTCATGTTTACATCGCGACACAGTGAATATGGTATTCCGCATGCATTACTCACGTTTAAGTTTACACTGAAAGTGCACGATGAAATTAATTGTGATAATTTGTGCTGTGCGAACTGCTAAACGTGATGAAATAAACTTTGTTGTCCGAAATGTAGTTCGCGATGCATTTCTTGTGTTTAGATGTGTCTACATAGTTTGGTTTTGTAGCGGCAATATTAATGGAAATGTTGGCAGGTTGAAATGCGGTGTATACCAGAAGAGAACAAACAATTTATTTATTATTAGCTGTTAGCTTCTGATTTATGAATGCACTGATTTTTCTAGACAAAATTATATAGGCCACTAACAGTACAATATCTTCTAAGTAAGCTCAGAAGCTATTAGGTTTTATGAAGTATTAATTTTTTTTTTAAAAAAAGTTCTAAACATTGATTTATGCTATTTTTAAAATTTCAGATATGACTTGTTTCTGTTTGTAAATATTTCTACAAGTATATTTCTAGATTTTGAAATCTTCCTTGTCAATTACTGAAATATAACCTATTTGAACATCAACTAAAATTTAGCGACTGTAGAAATAAACAGTTTGTTATTCAAGTTAAAAAGAATTACCTGCTCATTAGGTTACGTCCGAATTCATCATCAAATATGGATATGGCGATAGTTTTCTCCTGGTCCAGGCCGTATTTCAAACTAACCACGTCAATTTTAAGGTACAATATCTCGAGAACTAAGCGAGATAACAAAAAATTTTATTCTTTACTTTCAGTTTCTCTCATCGAGGTACATGAGAATTCGTCATCAAATTGCGGCGCCACGGTTATCGTTGAATCCCCTCATAACCTAACAACCTCACTTTTGAGACAGCATATCTCGCGAACTAAGCGAGATATCGAAAAAAAAATTGTTCATTTTTGATGTGTCTCGTCGAGTTACATAATAATCTATCACCAAATTTGACTTTGGGGACACGTTTCTTCTGAATTTCAACCAGAAACTCCACTCTTTTGAGACAGTATATCTCGAGAACTAAGCACATCAAAAAATTTTATTCTTCATTTTTGACGTGTCTCGTCAAGTTACATAATAATCCATCATCAAATTGCGGTGCCACGGCTGTCTTATGATTCCCTTGAGGTTTTTGTGCCTCTCTCCCGTGTTTCACCTGTCAAGCAATATGGCGGCCTCCCCTCCCCACTTCTCTCCACCCGGTTTCACTGCAGTGGCGAAGGTCCCTTGCGTCGTCTCCATATTGTAGTGTCCCGCTCTGTATGTCTCGGGATTAACTACTTTATAAACAGTTTCCTGAGTAACACAAAATAAATGACTGTGGGTGGGGTTCTCTTCCGAGGTGGTCCTTCACATCGATACAAGTGAAACATAATATATTAAAAGGAACATACTGATTTTATTGATTTTATACATAGAAATCAATTTTATTTCGATGAAACAATTACTTGAAAGGGGTAAATGGTTGTTGCCTCTCAGGTAGTGGAATTTACAGTTCTTTCATTTTGTTGGAGCTCGTTGTGGTCTCTGTAGACGATTGCGTTAGGTTTTATATTAGTGGTTTTTTTGTTTTGTTTTTTTTGTCTTCGAAAATGTGTCCCAAAATTACATGAAAGAAGCCAAATACAATATTTAGTACAATATAAACTGGAGCTGGCTAAATGATCGTACAGACCGAAGGCCTTTTTTTTCGCTAGGTTATGGAAAGTTTTTTTAAAAAATCAGCAGTCATTTAAAACTATTTTTTTCACTTTTAATTTTATTTTACAGGGAAAAAATTAAATGCTTCTTAAATGAATTCTTAAAAACAATTGTCATAAATGAAGAAAATTAGTAAGAACGTATAAAATACAAAATGCGGTGGTGTAAGTCAATTTTCCTTGCTTTATGGAAATTAACATAATGCAAAAGATATTGTAATAAATTCTGGAACATATATGTTGTAATATATTCATTTTAGTGATGTCACCTGGAATCAAATTTAACACCAAGGTTATAACTGAATAAAGTCTATAAAATGGTTACATTTTACTGCTGACAAAAATGACTGAAACTAGTGTTTATTAAAAAAACCGAACGAACATACTACTGTGTATGACTTACACCGGTGTATTTATAACCAAAACTGATATATAGTGAGTTTGCGTAATGTATCTTGAATTGTAAGAAAGCAGATCTTGAATTGTTTCTTTAGAATCAATTATGTCTTTAGAAATCCTATTGGGAAGTGCGCTATAAGTTAGCATGTAGGATACACAGTGAGCACGCAGGATGCGTTTACAAACACGATGATTTAAGTCTGATTTATACCACTTTGTTGATAAATAAAGCACGTATTTCGTTCATCAGTTGAATTTTCAGTTCCTCCTGTTGGAAGCTGAATGAAAATCTGACTTGCTTCATATTTTTTACTAACAGATTGAGAGATTGATTTATCTACATTTGGTTTCGGTGTCTTTTTTTTATTAAAAATGTGACTGACCTACACCATTGTGACTTAAACCCTTCCAAATAGAACCTATCTCCGTGAGATAAAAACTCTTTATTTGAAGCCGCGGCCAAAGCTCATATTTTCGATTTTTCAGAATTGTTTTTGGTGTTGCACTAATTCGCTATTAATACTGATTTTTTTTAAAAAATATCTGTGTACAAGAATGAAAGAACTAGGGTGAAAACGACGAACAGATGAAATTCTATGAATATTTTAGCCGTTCTGAACTAACTATTGGGTTTAATCTATAGATATAATAAAACTATAAACGGGAAAGTCTGCACATATGAGATATTCTTTAAAAAATGAGTTCGGGTAGTATTAACGCGCTACAGGAAAGAAATGAGCTGTATTTTTTTAATTTGTGTCTGTCTGAAAATTATGAACAGGATTAAGAAAAATAAATATTTGTCAGATTTTGACCGAATTTCGCTTAATGTACAGTCCGTGGTCCCACGAGTAAAATAAGGCAAGTTTCATTTTGATGTGAATTTGGAAAGCTGAGATATTTAAGACAAAAGTGTCTGCAAATTAGTACCCACTTTTCGTTGCGCGGGTTATCCCACTCCAGTCGTGGTGGGGGTAGTCTACCAGACCCTCGGCTACCTGGCTCGGCGCGGTGGATTTTGGACTCGCCAAAAATCCAGCAGGGCCTGCCGAGCCACGCCAGTCCGTCTGCGCTGCCCCACACACGACGAGTTTTGGATCGGCGCGAGGACATTTGGCCTGTTGGCTCGTTCGTGTGTGGCGGCCTTTTTTATCGAGTGTCCGTCCTCCGTCCATTCTGCCTTCCTCGTAGACTCGCCTTGGGCGGAGTTCGTTCCTCTTCTCTCTCCCGATTGGTCGAACATATAATAAAAAAAAACAGAAGATATCAGCAACCAGCGGGAATGAATTCCATTGGCTGGGATAACCCCACCACCAGCGTCATTTTCTTAGTAGGTCATCCCCCTCCATATAGCCATAGTCTCTGTGGGCTGCACTTCTTACGTACAAACAGTTTATTCTGAATGAATGTTTTTGCCAGTGACGTCTGCAAAGTCTGACAGCTCGGCGCTGGAACATTTTTATGATTAGGGTTCTCAAAGAAACCTTTCATTCGTCGAACATCCACACAGGGGAGCTCACAATGTCACACTGTGTCCATTGTTTTAAACAAACCTCTACTATATCCGAGAAGCTCTCCATCACTTCAGGAAATTAATGACCCAAAACACTCGGTAATACAAGGGAAGTCTGTTCCTTTGGACGTCAACCAGACCTCAATAAAGTACATTCTTTATTACTCACTAGCCTGTCCACTAGGTTACAACCATTATCCTTTCTATGACAAGTAATTATATTAAACATTCCTCATGATAACCTTGTCGGTCGAAGAACCGCACTCAAATCAAGTCAAATGAACTTATGTACATTATATACATTATGGCAATAAAACTCCTGTGAATCTAACAAGAACATTTCTTGTTACCGATAAACAATGAGATCTACAGAATGGGACATCTCAATATATTGCTTCCTCCATGCACTCGCCCTGCTGCTTACTCGTAGTATCGCTGCTCGCCCCCAGAGATAGTCCTGTAACCCATTTGGCATTGCCAGCTATACTGTTTGTTTCCCACACTCTTCTAATTCTCTGCTGATTACATGAAATAATAACAAAAATATGTCATCTACATGGGATTTACAAAAACACTTCCCCTCCTCCCTATCACACAGCTCATGTGCAACCGTTCAATTTTTTTTTTTGCTAATCTCTTCAAAACGGCAGAGAAATCGGCCAAAGTGGTTGGCAATGTTCTGAAAACCCATAAAATTTACTGTTTATTCACCTTGGACTAGTTCCAGTAAAACAATTACTGACCAAGAATGTCTAATTTGAAATTTAAAAATTATTTTAAAGTGGATGTGGCGACACACAAGACCACATCTTAACCGATCTCGAAGGAACTTCGCGCACCTATGGTTTAAAAGAAGTGGAAAAATGGTGTTTACATTTGTTTTACAAAGCTGCACCGATGTTTTCGACAATCCGATGGAACGGAATAAACATGAGAACTTTCACATCCAGCCCCGGAGCAACGCCAGGTAGCGTGCTGGTAGTTCATACAGCTTTGCAGATTCTTCGCGGGTTGATGGTCTTTCCTCCCATCTTAAACTCTTCCACCGACACAGCCCTAAGTTTCTTACTGCGACGAATCCGTCTTGAGCCGGCTTATAGCGCTGGGATCGGAAGCTTCGAGAGTGCTGGGTTTATCCTGAGTAACTCCTTCTCTGCAGCCCCCTGCCCCACTTCGGCCGTTTTTCTGAGTAAATCCCCGGGGGTTCCCCCTGCTTCCTGCGTCTGAATGAATACCTTCATTCCGAGCTGAACTGAAGGGGCTATATCGAACATCACTGAATACCTTCATAGTCTACTAGACGGTACCACTAACCTTCTCTCAAGTGATATTACATATCCCAGATTAAAAAATAACTGGATGAAATGGCTGTAAGGTTATTTTCAAGTTTTATAAGCGTATTCTTACAGTGAGAAAGTAAATTCACTGCGCCTATAAATTCACGTGTGTCCACCGGTTCTAGCACGCTTGTCTATTGTGCCCGTTGCTGTGTTGGTGTCCTAACATTTATTAGGTTTTAAGACAAACTAACTGTTCATTATACACAAAAACGGATTAATGTCACTAGACTAGTGACAGATGTTGCTGAAACGTAATGCAATTAATCATCAGCGTATCACCAAAAGGATTATTTTTTTGGTTTTACATCTGTCCCAGTTGTGTGAAGTTTACTAGTAGTGAGATTTTGTACATGTAGGATGTTGTCTGCATGTATTACATTCGCCGTCACTTTTTATATTGTTCTTTTGTATGGTGCCAGCAAAGAATTATATTCATAAAAAGAATGTATCACCATTGTCGAACGGAAGGTCCCTGTTGACGCTAGAGTCTGCAAAACGTGACTAACTCCACGTACTCCTCACGTGCATCTAGGACTTATATGGGCAACCCCCGGCCCTCCACCAACTTCAGTCCGGCCCGCGAGAGATTCAGATTTCAGAAATTTCAAATAACACTTCAAACCCATTAATTTTCATTTGATTTTTCTATCTGTTTTTGTTAATTTGCCTTTTGTATGTTTGATTATCCTATTGTAATTCTAGTAAATAAAAAATGTGTGAATTATTATCGCCTTTTTATTCACTAGGGTCAACTATCTACTTCTTTCTTACCTACTGCCCACGTAGTGTTGCAAACTGAAAAAAAAAATGTTTTTTTTTTCAGCTTTGTTGAAAAAAACTATGAAAAAAACCTAGCACCCTTGTTTTTTTTTTCTAATTTTTTTTTTTTTCAGAAAACAGAATATTTGATAAATTATAGTTTTATTTATGGAACTTACATTTTGCATGTGTGTTTTAAATCTTACTGAATCATATAATGTCTTACATAATGATTCATAAATGTATTTGTATGGGTAACATAATTTTATTCATCCTCTATGTCAGTACCACATTCACTAGTATCAGCACTACCAACACTAGTTCGGTCTGTGTCGGAATTTTCTGTTTCTTCTTTCGTCTCCTCTAGATATATTACTTCAGAAATAATTACATTTTATTTTACTGGTTATCCTTGTATTGTACGCAAAAGATTTTGAGATTGAAATTTTAAATTGTGAGCAAAGTACACACTGTGCATAAAGACTGCGCTGATAGTTCTGTATTAAGGTCTTTTAAGTTTGAATTTAAATCTGTTATCATAAAAATAAGAGCTTTATTTGTTTTGCAATCGTTGGTTTACGCCAACGGTTGCAAGAAAACGATTCATAATTACTGACAATTTAATGACTCATTATACGCTGAGAGTTTAACAAGTATACGAATTTAAGTAAAGCACATAAATAATAAAAAGAGGCAAAAAGCCGTAGATAAATTAAAAATTCCTAATTTTTTGAAAAGATCCTTAGGTATACAGATAAATTCGCAGGGTTGGCAGCGCTAGTTCAAATAGCAAGTATGAATCCAAACAAAGGGGAACGGGGATTCCTTCTCGTGCAACATAACCTCTTCGGGAAGTCCCCGTTCGTAAAAGAAAACTTCATCAATGTTGCCAATATTTTCGTAATTTTCTTTTCTACTGAACCAGAAAAATATAGTAGATTTAAAAATTAAGATAAGTACTTAATATAAACTCTAAAAAAGTCATATTAAACGACAAATGCCTTTACAAATTTGAGATTTAGTAGTTATGAAAAAAAACGTGTCCCAGAAAAAAACGTTTTTTCACAAGGTTTTTTTTTCATGTTTTTTTTTTTTAAGTCAGAAAAAAACCGTTTTTTTACAACACTATGCCCACGACCTGATTAAGTCCCGAAATTACGCCCTCCGCTAAGGAAAGGTTGTCCATACCTGATCTAGGACGTTACTTCTAACTAAAAGTTTTAGTACTTTACCAACATTAAATTACGCCTTTCAAAACAGTCCTATACACCGGTCTCGGCTGGAATTATTACGGCCTTAAACACTGACCTTCATCTCCGGCGAAGCTAGGATGCTCCGTGATTCCTGTAGGTTCGCAATACCTGGTACGAACTACCCTCGGGATCTCCCAGAGCAATGCCACGCGCCAGGGATTCAGTAACGAGAGTGGTGCGTGAGCGCTAACCCTGTCGCCTCGTATTCGGCAGGACGCGGATTCAAATCCCTGTCCACTCATCCATATTTCTATAATCTCCCGAAATCATCCCAGAAGAAGGTCGGGATGGTTTCTTCAAAAGGCCATGGCCGAAAGAAAACAAAGGTGTGCGTGAGACTGACAAAACTAAGGAAAAAACCTGTTACGTACAAATATGGAGGAAACATTCCCGGAATAAGAAAGGTACACGTTGTTCTCACTTCCGTAGCGTGCCCCTGTTTTTTTTATATCACGGCGTGTTAACATTAAGCACCTCGCTGCTCCAACTGCTCCCATTTTCTTCTCTCACTCCCAAGTACATGAACTCTTAGTTTCCACACATCATCTGCAAACACCTTGTATTTTATGTTTTCCTACCTGATCGTCCTAGCCGCCTTTTTTACTATTACACCCACACCAACAAAAGTGGGTGTAATTCCAATTTCATGCTTTCTCTCTGCTGATGCTATCTCATCATATCATATATATATTATTTATATAAGGTGTTTTTTTTGTCACAAGCTATTATCTCCCTTCATACTTAACCGAAATCTATGACTGAGGTGTCATTTTGAAGCTTATGATCTCCAATTTGGTCACATTATATTTTAAGAAAGGAATTTTTCGTAATTCGGCCCTTAAAGGTAAAAAATGTCAATATTTCTGCAACGCGTTTTTGTGTCACGAGCCATTTATCTCCCGTGGAACCTAACCGACATAGATAAATGAGGTTTCATTTTAAAGATTAAGTTGTCTACCTTCGTCACATCATATTTTAAGAAACGAATTTTTCTAAATTCGGCACTAAAAGGTAGAAATTACCACTATTTCCGTAAGTATTTTTTTTCTCCACGAGCTATTTATCTTTCTTGGTATCTAACTGAAATCGTGAAAAGAGATATTATTTGAGAGAATAAGATCTCCGCTTTGGTAAAATCATATTTTAAGAATTGCATTTTTCGCAATTAGAGCTTTAAAAGGCAAAAGTATCAATATTTTTACAATGCATTTTTGTGTCGCGAGCCATTTATCTCCTTTGATATCTAACCGATATAGAAAAATGAGGTTTCCACCGTGGTCACATTATTCTTTAAGAAATTCGTAATTCGACCCTGAAAGAGCAAAAATATTAATATTTCTACAACGCGTTTTTGTGTCACGAGCCACTTATGTGAAATTGATAAATGAGCTATCATGTTAAGGATTAAGGTCTCTGCTTTGATCACATCGTATCTTAAGTACGAAATTTTTCAGAATTCGACTCTTAAAGGGCCAAAGTAATAGCTGTGATGTCGCATGTATGAGACAGTTCAGAGCCAAGCCGCTAGATAGCAGTAGCACATATCACAGAGATTAATAAACTGCTTCACTGGCGTCAACTTTTGTTACGTACCTATGACAATAAACAAATAAACACTCGAAACAAATGAGGCGGTTCTCCTTCATCCTACTACAAACTCCCAACCTTACTATTCATTGTATTCAAGAAATTTTCGCACGGATCTTCTAGTTATTTTCATAATGACAAAAAAGGTCAAGGTTAGAACTTTTCCATACTCATAGCGCATCTATTGTAATTTAATTAATTTAATTTAATTGCAATGGAGCACAGGCTCCGGTGGCAATTTCCCTACACAACCAACTTCCCCATATCCTACACTCACCTACACTTGCCCTCTACAAATTTTAACTTTAAATTCTTTTAACGTTTTCGGTAGGTTATTCATCATTCCCCTTGGTAACTCATTCCAATCCCTGACATCCTTACCTAAAAAAGAGAATCTTCCCACACCCTTGTGCCTGAAATCGAGTGCCAGCTTGTGGTCATGGTCATCTTTTCCCTTCCATGCACTACTTTTCATACCTACTGCAATATCTTTCCATGCCTCATCGCCATTATATGCCCTGTCCACTCCCATGACCCTCCTCATCCTCCTCCTGTCTTGCAATGAATCCCATTCCAGCTCCTTTATCATATCCGTCACTGATTGCATTCTGCGATAATTTCCAGAAACAAATCTAGCAGCCCTTCTTTGCACCCTCTCCAACTCCTGTATTTGATACGTAAAATGAGGGTCCCATACTACACTAACATATTCGAGCAATGGTCTGACCAAAGTTTTGTAACCCAATTCCTTGACTTCTCTCGTACATCCCCTCATCACTCTCTCCAACAAGTGCAGAACTTTGAAACCTTTTCCTACCACCTGTCCTATGTGTCCTGCCCAGTTAAGTTTGTTATCAACAGTAATTCCAAGATATTTGCATTTCAAGTCTTCAGCAAGCAATTATTTCCCCACCTTATATTCATAATTAACCTTTTGTTTTTTATTTGTGTATCTAATTAGCTGACTCTTCTTTGCATTTATCTTCATTCCATGTTTACCAACCCAATTAGATATCCTGTCCAGATCACCCTGCAACTGTTTACAATCCTCTATCGTTTTGATTCTTTTATATAGCATTATGTCATCTGCAAACAATCTAATTTCAGATAGTAAACAATCAACACAATTATTTATTAGAATAATGAATAGCAATGGTCCCAATACGCTATCCTGCGGCACACCCGTTTTTACTTCCACTTCCTTTGATACTACATTTCCTACCCTAACTTTCTGTTTTCTACCTTTTAAAAATTCTTCTACCCAGCAAATGACTTTCTTATCCACTCCAATGGTTTTTACCTTATTTACTACCATTTTATGGCTTACTCTGTCAAACGCCTTAGACAGATCTAGTGCTACACTATCAATTTGGCCTCCCTTGTCCATTTCATCTGAAATATCTTGCATATATCCCACCAACTGAGATTCGCATGAATATCCTTGCCTGAACCCATGTTGCATACTTGAAAACCACTTACGTTCCTCACATACATTTCTGATGTGGTTGAATATCAATCTTTCCATTAATTTACCTACTACTGAAGTCAAACTGATTGGCCTGTAATTTTCGACTCTATTTCTCACCCCTCCTTTATGTACCGGTCCTACTATCGCACTTTTCCAGTCTTGTGGTAAGCAGCAAGTATCCAGACTCAATTTAAATAATATTTCAAGATAAGGTGCAATGTCACATCCGACTATCTTTAAGATATCTGTAGTAATATTATCTGCACCAGCCCCCTTATGTGTTTTCAGCTTGCTTATTTCCTTCATGATTTCTTCAGGATGAATTTCAAATTTTTTAGTATCTTCATTTCTAATCGTATTGTTAACCTCGTTCTCCGAATTAGACCTTCCCGTTTCTGATTCATTGTCCCTAATGCTCTCACTAAACCAGTTACTTAAAATCTCTGCCTTATTCAAATCCTCAGTAACTACTTCTCCATCCTTATCTATGAGCATCTCTACACCCTCCCTTCCCCTCAGTTTCCTGATATAGCCATAGAAATTTGTAGATGCATCAGTCAGTGGTCCTCCTGCACTGACAATACTCTTCATAGACCCATCTTTAGCCACTTTCTTTGCTGTTATTAAGTCCTTGTTTAGTTGTTTCAAATATTCCCTACTACCCTGCTGTCTCTTAACTCTGTTATGTTCTCTTAGTACCAACCTCTTTAACCTCCTCACTTTCCTATTATAGTACACAAGTTCTCTACTTCTCTTTATTTCCTGGTTTGGAATGAATTTTTCTTCCCCCTTTCTTATTATCTCCTTGAACTCTTCCCACCTTGACTCTACTGTACTTGTGCCTTCCTTCCATTTGCTGAAACGTTCTCTGAAATATCTCTTCAAATTTGAAATCTGTGCCTTTTTATAATTGTACCTATTTCCCCATTCAGTTTTGGCTGCTGGTTCACTGAATCCTCTAATATCCATCAGAACTGCGTCATGATCACTTATTCCTTCCGTTACTTGACACCCCACGAGGTTATCATCGGGCTTTATTAGGAATATATCCAAAATATTTTGCCCCCTAGTGTTTTGCTCTACTACTTGTGTAAATCCTCCTTCCCTTATTAAGGTATTTGCAAATCTTTGTTCCCTTGTGTTATTAACCTTATTTCCTTCCCAGTTTGCACCTGGTAAATTTAAATCCCCATCAATAATGACCATTCTATTCTCACCTCTGAAATCTGAGTAAGAATTTAATTTCTCCCCAAGAGCCTCATCTACATCTGTCATTCTTCCACTGCGGTAAGCAGCCAACACCCTGATTTTTTCTTTTTTATTACCCCAGAAATCTACCCCAAGTAACTCATGGTCTTGATCTATGAATGCCAGTGAACTGTGGTAGTTTTTGCTAACTAGTATGAAGAGTCCTCCACCAAGTGCTCCTCTATCTCTGCGGTACACTCTGTAACCATCAGGAAAAACCATTCTAGTCTGTTCCTTCTGTAGTCCACTTTCCACCACCCTTTATTATTTTCTCCTTCACCATCTCATACATTTTTGCAAATAAAGAGTGATTTTTCTGATATTTCCTTTTATTCCCCTTTCTGAAGTACAGCACATTGACAACCCTCTTCCAGTCATCTAAAATCTTTCCACCTTTTCAGAATAATGTGAGCTCTCTGTATAACTTACAATGTCCGCACAAAGTTCGTCAATTCCAAGTGCTTTGCCACGCCTAATTTTCCTTAACATATCGTGGATTGTCCAACTTTAATCTCTTTCAAAAATTCAATAGGTCTTCAAAATATTTTTCCACAACTTCCTGAGCTCATCCATGTTCCCAGGTATATTTCCGCTACCACCCATCTTTCTTTCACTCATTTCTGCAGTTTCTTTTATTTTTAACAGATGTGCTTTCGTGCCCACTTCACTGTGCTTTTACAGTGTTTCTGCCCATTTATCACCACGTTATCAATCCTTATTATACCTTCAATTTCAGTCCGTTTTCTCATCTTCATAACTTTTCTTGGCCTCTGCGGAACTAACTCTGAACTATTCTCTATAAGCTCTATTTTTCTATTACACCTTTTTTCCCCCTTTCTCTCTTCTTAGTGCTTGTTCTGCCACACTCTATCTCTACCAGTGCCTCCTATTCTTCCTCTTCAGTACTTCATTCGACCCTCGGCAGTTTCTTCCTAACCAGTGTTTGGATTTGCATCCTGAGCCTTCCTCTTTCAGTTTACTCACCATGAGTCTTCGTTCCTGCATATCTTGTGCCTTTCTCTCTTTTCGTTGACCACTGATGGTTGACTGGTCTGTGCGTGTGTTGTTATGAATTTGATGTCCGCGATCACTTTCCCCAGTTGTCTAACATCACATAGCCGTCCACAGAGTCATTGCCCAATGCACATTGTCATCATCATCATCACCGAAGCAATCACTCGAAATCGATTAGGATGATCTTCTAAGGATCTGGAGGTGACAGTGGAGTTGAATGCAGGAAACACACAATTTGCTGCAACACTGACAGCCAAGATCCTGATTTTTTTCCCCTTCGCTGCCACTTCTTATTCGCTGATGGTTGACGATTTTTTTTTTTTTTCCAAATAACGTCACCCTGTGATGAGCAGTTGAGGGCAGAGGATTTCCTGTTGTGGAGGTCAGTGTCTTGATGTTAGCCTTCATAACAATGTTAAGTCGCTTCCTCCGCCACCTGGAAGCAGCGTTTTCTATCTATTAGTTCTTAGTGCAAAACTTGTTAAGAATACGATTATTGTGCTGGATACGTCTTATAGTGAATGACATGATCTGAATTCTGGAAGTAAACAGTCCAAGAAGTTCAAGTCGAGTGCTGCGAACTGTAATGACAGAAAAACTACGCCACGTTGCTGACCACACTGTTAATATCAACGCTCATTTTTTTTTATTATTATTTATTTATTGGCCTGGGGTTTTAATTACCATACAGCCAGTTTCGTATACATTGTTATATTATTAGTAATAATCTTTGTTACTTTTATGAACATATGTTGTTACGTTTGTGAGGTGCGTTGTTACATTCATGTAAGTGCATTGTTATATTTAAGTAAGTTATGTTTATACATTTATAAGGGTATGCGGTTACATATTGCAGTAGGAAGATAATAAGAGTTCAAGCCTGATAAGCTCTTTGGACAACTGTAAAGAGACTCCACTCGTCCGCGTGACGTCACAAGATGGCCGCCCCCCGTTGGTGTGACCAAGATGGCCGCCGAGCGCACCGCCCGGTCGTATGACGTCACACGTTAGTTCCTCGACCTGTCGCACAGATGGCGGTAGCTGCCGGGCTTGCGCATATGTTAGTTCCCCGATCTGCGGATAGATGGCGCTGCACCGCTAGTTCACAGATCCGCTGGCAGATGGCACTATCTCCCAAGGGCTTAATTTCTAGTTCATTTGGTGGCGGCTAGATGGCGTTCGGTGGCATTATTTCCGGCGCGCTTTGCGAAATGTGTACACTGTTATCTCTGTTTACTAAGCGTGACGAAATATGTATTCCTAGCGTCCTGTTAAGCAAGCACTGGACATCTTGGCTACTATCGACACACAGTAAAATATTTTGTATCGTGAAAAATACTTAAGCGATTTTTTTACGTGAACAGACATCGGTAGCGTAGGGGTTAGAGTGCCGAAGGTCGCCGGTTCGAGTCCGGCCGCGTTGCGACAGGTGTGAACTTGCTCATCCGAGACATCGCGCGTTCGCCTTGTATAACTGTCGCTAGAGGTCAGCACACGGCAGAAGACATTTGCCGCTAGATGGAGCGGGTGTACCAATATGCGTGAAATATTTCGGGAGTCCGACAGGTTACGAAATGGCTCCATTACAGAGCGATACAGCTAGGCCATCCACCATTGTGAAAGCATAGCTGGCGGACAAAGAAATTAGGGCGTCCAATACATATTGCAGAGTCTCAGGCTTCATGTGTATTTGTTATTTTTCAGGTGTCCTGCATTCCAGCAGGATACATAGAAATTCACTGCGGTTCAAGAAGAAATTATTACGAGATGAGAATAATTATTATATGTCAGTTTTCGTAGAACAAATATAAGAATCTTTTATGGTAGCCTAACCCCTCGTGTTTTAAAAACGAAAATCGAAAATTTAGTTTTCATTCTGGGCGAACAGAAAAACTGCTTGAGTCTTTGTATTTAATTAAAAAATAAGACATAGACCATGAGAAAGCGTAACTTTTACGTTTAAAACGTGATAATGAACTATGGAATGTCCTGACTTAGCTCAAATTCATATCTATACAATGCAGTTCTGATATTCGAGGATGTTTATAACTCTGAGCGAATATAAGCATCAGTAAGGTGTGATTCCAATATAATTAATCGTTAACAGCGTTAATGATAGAGAGAATTCAACTAACGACCTTGGTAGCGTTGGGGTCAGAGTGCCGAAGGTCGCCGGTTCGAGTCCGGCCGCGGTGTTTAAGTGTTTTGTGGAAAAGCCGCAAAGTTACGTAATTTCCACGCCTCGAAAAGCATAAATGTTTCCTTTTTAACGGGAAAAAAAGCGTCATAAACTCCAGATATAAATTCTATGTGTACCTGTTTTCATGAAATTATTTAGCGTTCTTGCCTCTCATTCGGGAGGACGGAGGTTCCGGGGCATCCATGGTTTCCCCCAGGTGAATGCCGGGGATGCTACCTTCAAAAGGCCATGGCCGAATTCCTTCCCGTCTCTAAAGACCTCGCTGTTAACATAAATTCCGTTCATCGAAGCAGGCAGACATTAAAATTAATTCACCGACGAAGAGACGGGAAACAAACTCACTTTTTCATTATGAACAATATAATCTGATTACATCCCGCAGCCGGTGCCTCTTTGATGTTCCTCCACCAGGACAAATTTCAAAATTAGAGGTAATGAAATTGTGTGTCTGTGAATGTCATGTCCGTCCTGTTGGTGTGTCTAATTAGCTAGAATAAATTCATTCTCATGCAAATACTTAATAATAATGATGTGAGTAACTTCAGCACTCGGGAATTCGATCCGAGGGGGTGTGCTAGGCGAAAAGAAAACATTAAGTTCTCGCCCGTGTAAATCTACTTATATATCATTTTCTCATTGCCACAACTATTTACCCACCCAAATGATGAGTGTCCTTAGCTGTACTTTGTCTAAAATTCCAATCAATCCCTTGTGACACATCAGTGATTGGCACCTTTAACTGTATTTTACAGCACAGCACGTATGTTCCAGGAACGAAATACGTCTGTTAATCTTACTAATTTCGCCCCTCTCGAATCGAAGTACGCCAGTCCTATGTGATAAAAATCGAGTCAATGTAAGGCAGTGCTAAGCACAGAACATGCTGATTCTTCATAGAATGCCTGTGGCCGAGGTGTAGATATAGAAAATTTACCCACTTCCTTATAAAAGAAATCCAGTGCACTATTCCTAATTCTTTCACCACGATCCACCCCTAGCCTCATCGCCAACATACGCCCAGCACTTCCTCAAACCTCCTTCTATTTTCCAATGATTCCCACTCAAACCCCTGATCAGTTACAGACAGGGTTACCTTCTGTTCGTGCGTTAAAGTAAACCAAAAATTCGCAGAGTCTTCTCCTAATCAGTAGCCAGGTACCAAAATGCCCATTTAAGGTCGTTCTACTGCAGTTTTCCAGGAAATTATTTTTCAATAAATCAGGACCCAGGGGAGTTCTCCATTCGGTTTAAAATGTTCCCATCTAACGCCAACCTTCGGATTCAGGACCAAGTGTGACATTTGTTTATAATTGCATGCTTCATCCAACTAACCACGATAAAAGTGACATAATGCCCTTAGCTAACTTGGTCATCAAACAGACATCATAACTCACATTTTCATAGAAGACCCCCACACATCGACAAGTATCCTAAACGTCACAATAGGTGCAGACACTAGTTCTATTGCGCCGAAGATAGTACCCACGCTTGAATTGTCGTAAATTGTTAGATCAAAGTGGGTGTTTGGATATTTTATCCACTCAGGCCTCATCATCTAAAGTCTAATGCCAGATTGTGGTAATTGCCAACTTAGGCTCCATACACCACTCAGAATTATTCCTCCAATATCCATTCTAACAGCATTATACACCACATACAGCCCCTGACACTCTTCCAATGACATCCAGTCCAGTTCCTTTATTAAGGCACTTGTTGAATATTTTCCACTAATAAATCTAGCTGCTATATTTTGCACCTTGCATTTGATGTACAAAAAATGTGGTCTCCATACTACACTTATATATACAAGAAATGGTCTGACTGTGGGTTTGTACCCAAGTCCTTCGCTTCTCTGGTACATTCCCTCATCACCCTCTCTGTTAAATGATTTTTATGTAGTGAAAAACGTGAGAAACACAATTCGTATGCCAACACAACCGGCAGTAAACTGTAAAGAGTACAGTCAAATGGGAGATTGCCTAAGCCCGGAAGCAATGGTTAGAAGCACACGTTGATGGTGAGCATAATTCTATAACCATATATTTTAGACTCCAATTAACAGAGGAAGTAGACACACGCACACACTTGTACATGCATACAGCGAGGTCGACAGAACTAACAGCAAGCATCATGGAAACGATGAAGTGGGGCAGAATTGTCGTTACCACTGATTAACTGGGCAGAACTATCGTTAAAAAAATCATCAGACAGACGAGTTTAAGTCAGGTATCACAATACTACACTTACATGCACAAAGAGAGACGCAGATATACAAGTACAAGTCTACAGAAAGTTCAGGACAACTACCTGCACCAACCATGGAAACAAAAAAAGTGGTGTAGTACTTTCTTGCCCCCATGACTGGCTGAAAAACAGAACTCTCCTTACATATCATCTGCCTGGCGAGATAGAGGGTGTGCAAAAGATGGCATGTTTTCACCATACACCTAAGTATTTACATCATAAATAGTGTTCATCACACACAATTGATTACATTTACCATCAATACGTTTCCCCCACACTGCAACCCTATCTGCCATTCATTAAGAGTGCCCCAGGTACCATGAGTTACAATAGACATTTGACTATCAGCAGATACCAGAAACCCCTCATATTCATACTAGGTCTCAACCACAAATCCATACGTATCCATGCACAAGCTCAAAGAAACAGGAACAGCAAATCATACATCCAGATAAATGAGTTTAAGGAAGGTATCACCATACTTACGCACACAGACACATATATCCATGCCTACAGCGAGCTCAACACAACAACCAGCCCAATCAGGGAAAGAAAAAGTGGGACAGAACCCCCATGGCTCATAACTGACCAAAAAAATCATGAGTAACATATGTTCCAGGTACCATACCTCTTCACATCAATCATCTAATTTATCTCACACAACAGACCTCACTACCATCCAGTATCATGTGTGCTATGTACAAAAACTGTTCACATTAGCACCACCACATCTATCCCACACCTTAACCCTTACTGCCATTCAGTAACATTTACCCCAGGTACCACGAGTAGCAGTAGACATCTGGTCTCAGACAGATATCATAACTCCCCATATTCATACTAGGTCTCAACCAAAAATCTGTACGTCACCTCACACAGCAAAGGTATCACCACATTTACGAAAAAAACCACAGAGATAGAGACGCATACACACGTTCATTTCCAGGCTACAGCGATCTCGACTCAACAACTAGCCCAATCATGGCAACGAAAAAAGTGGAACAGAACACGCATGACTGGCCAAAAATCATAGAAAGACACAACATAAACACATACATACACACTAACATGTCAATGCATTCAAACAGTTCCATTCATCACCACACATAACTGGAGGAAAAAACTGAAGAGTTACAGGATGTGTGAAGTTTGAAATCACAGCCACATCTCTCCCACACCGCAACCCCTTTTTTGTCATTTAGTAACATGTGACCCAGGTACCATGAGTTACTATAGACACTTGTCTATCAGACAGTAATATGTGCCCCCATGTACCACGAGTAGCAGTAGACACTTGGTCATCAGACAGATATCATAACTCCCATATTCATACGAGGTCTCACAAATCCCACAAATCCATACGTCACCTCACACAAGCAGTAACTGCAGGACAAACGAGATAAAGGAATGTATCACCACATTTACGCAAAAAACACACAGAGATAGAGATGCATACACGCGTACATTTCCATGCCTACAGCGATCTCGACTCAACAACTAGCCCAATCATGGCAACGAAAAAGTGGAACAGAACACCCATTGACTGGCCAAAAATCATAGAAAGACACACACACACTCACATGTCAATGCATTCACACAGTTCCATTCATCACCACACATAACTGGAGGAAAGAGACTGAACATGCTAGATCCAAACTGAAGAGTTACAGGATGTGTGAAGTTTGAAATCACAGCCACATCTCTCCCACACCGCAACCTTTTCTGTCATTTAGTAATATGTGCCACCCATGTACCATGAGTAGCAGTAGACACTTGTCTATCAGACAGATATCATAACTCCCATATTCATACTAGGTCTCACCCACAAATCCTATACTGTCACCTCACACAAGCAAGGTATCACCACATTTACGAAAAAAACACACAGAGATAGAGACGCATACATACGTTCATTTCCAGGCCTACAGCGATCTCGACTCAACAACTAGCCCAATCATGGCAACGAAAAAGTGGAAACAGAACACGCATGACTGGCCAAAATCATAGAAAGACACACATAAACACATACATACACACTAACATGTCAATGCATTCAAACAGTTCCATTCATCACCACACATAACTGGAGGAAAAAACTGAAGAGTTACAGGATGTGTGAAGTTTGAAATCACAGCCACATCTCTCCCACACCGCAACCCTTTTTTGTCATTTAGTAACATGTGACCCAGGTACCATGAGTTACAATAGACACTTGTCTATCAGACAGTAATATGTGCCACCATGTACCACGAGTAGCAGTAGACACTTGGTCATCAGACAGATATCATAACTCCCATATTCATACTAGGTCTCACCCACAAATCCATACGTCACCTCACACAAGCATAAGTGCAGGACAAACGAGATAAAGGAATGTATCACCACATTTACGCAAAAAAACACACAGAGATAGAGATGCATACACACGTACATTTCCATGCCTACAGCGATCTCGACTCAACAACTAGCCCAATCATGGCAACGAAAAAGTGGAACAGAACACCCATGACTGGCCAAAAATCATAGAAAGACACACACACACTCACATGTCAATGCATTCACACAGTTCCATTCATCACCACACATAACTGGAGGAAAGAGACTGAACATGCTAGATCCAAACTGAAGAGTTACAGGATGTGTGAAGTTTGAAATCACAGTCACATCTCGCCCACACCGCAACCTTTTCTGTCATTTAGTAATATGTGCCACCCATGTACCACGAGTAGCAGTAGACACTTGGTCATCAGACAGATATCATAACTCCCATATTCATACTAGGTCTCACCCACAAATCCATATAGTCACCTCACACAAGCATAAGTGCAGGAACAGCACATCATACATCCAGACAAACGAGATAAAGGAAGGTATCATCACATTTACGCAAAAAAAAAAAACACACAGAGATAGAGACGCATACACACGTACATTTCCATGCCTACAGCGATCTCGACTCAACAACTAGCCCAATCGAGGCAACGAAAAAGTGAAACAGAACACCCGACTGACAAAAAAATCATCATTAACATGTGTTCCAAGTAACAAACTCCTCACATCAAAATCATATCATTTAACTCACACTACAGACCTCTCTGCCATTCAGTATCGTTGGTAATATGTACAAAGCTAATTTCATAAGTTACCACATACATACAAGTAATTGCAGGAAAGGGTCCCGACACACGACATCCACACTGAGGTGTTACATGATAGGCAGATGATAGCATGTCTTTACAATACATCTCAGTGCTCACCACACATACTTGATTTTTAATGTGCCATCAGTATAGCTGGTGGCTGGAACTAAGCTCTTGGCAATGTTTGGCCAAAAGTCATTTGTTAATAGCAGCTGAATCAAGGACAAATTTTGGGGTCAACCTGCCCACGCGGGCGCGGCGCGAGGTGGCCACCCTTCCCCACTGCGGACAGAAATACCGTAATACGCCGGTCTAAAAGCGCGGACCGCGATGGTTTACCGGTATTTCCCGCGCGGACCGCGATGGTTTACCGGAGTTTTCCGACCGGGACCTATTACCGGTAACCGCATTTTAGGACCGCACTGAAGACCGGAATTTCATTGCGCTCGAGGCGGTAATATGCGCCGGTATACCGACCTACTAAAACACGAAGTACGCGTCCGCTGCGAGGAAGGGTGGCCACCTCGCGCCGCGCCCGCGTGGGCAGGTTGACCCAAAATTTGTGCTTGATGCAGCTAGCTATTAACAAATGACTTTTGGCCAAACATTGCCAAGAGCTTAGTTCCAGCCACCAGGCTATACTGATGGCACATTAAAAAATCAAGTATGTGTGGTGAGCACTGAGAGTGTATTGGAAAGACATAGCTATCATCTGCCTATCATGTAACACCTCAGTGTGGATGTCGTGTGTCGGGACCCTTTCCTGCAATTACTTGTATGTATGTGGTAACTTATGAAATTAGCTTTGTACATATTACCAACGATACTGAATGGCAGAGAGGTCTGTAGTGTGAGTTAAATGATATGATTTTGATGTGAGGAGTTTGTTACTTGGAACACATGTTAATGATGATTTTTTTGTCAGTCGGGTGTTCTGTTTCACTTTTTCGTTGCCTCGATTGGGCTAGTTGTTGAGTCGAGATCGCTGTAGGCATGGAAATGTACGTGTGTATGCGTCTCTATCTCTGTGTGTTTTTTTTTTTTGCGTAAATGTGATGATACCTTCCTTTATCTCGTTTGTCTGGATGTATGATGTGCTGTTCCTGCACTTATGCTTGTGTGAGGTGACATATGGATTTGTGGGTGAGACCTAGTATGAATATGGGAGTTATGATATCTGTCTGATGACCAAGTGTCTACTGCTACTCGTGGTACATGGGTGGCACATATTACTAAATGACAGAAAAGGTTGCGGTGTGGGCGAGATGTGACTGTGATTTCAAACTTCACACATCCTGTAACTCTTCAGTTTGGATCTAGCATGTTCAGTCTCTTTCCTCCAGTTATGTGTGGTGATGAATGGAACTGTGTGAATGCATTGACATGTGAGTGTGTGTGTGTCTTTCTATGATTTTTGGCCAGTCATGGGTGTTCTGTTCCACTTTTTCGTTGCCATGATTGGGCTAGTTGTTGAGTCGAGATCGCTGTAGGCATGGAAATGTACGTGTGTATGCATCTCTATCTCTGTGTGTTTTTGCGTAAATGTGGTGATACATTCCTTTATCTCGTTTGTCCTGCACTTATGCTTGTGTGAGGTGACGTATGGATTTGTGGGTGAGACCTAGTATGAATATGGGAGTTATGATATCTGTCTGATGACCAAGTGTCTACTGCTACTCGTGGTACATGGGGGCACATATTACTGTCTGATAGACAAGTGTCTATTGTAACTCATGGTACCTGGGTCACATGTTACTAAATGACAAAAAAAGGGTTGCAGGTGTGGGAGAGATGTGGCTGTGATTTCAAACTTCACACATCCTGTAACTCTTCAGTTTTTTCCTCCAGTTATGTGTGGTGATGAATGGAACTGTTTGAATGCATTGACATGTTAGTGTGTATGTATGTGTTTATGTGTGTCTTTCTATGATTTTTGGCCAGTCATGCGTGTTCTGTTCCACTTTTTCGTTGCCATGATTGGGCTAGTTGTTGAGTCGAGATCGCTGTAGGCCTGGAAATGAACGTATGTATGAGTCTCTATCTCTGTGTGTTTTTTTCGTAAATGTGGTGATACCTTGCTTGTGTGAGGTGACATATGGATTTGTGGGTGAGACCTAGTATGAATATGGGAGTTATGATATCTGTCTGATGACCAAGTGTCTACTGCTACTCGTGGTACATGGGTGGCACATATTACTAAATGACAGAAAAGGTTGCGGTGTGGGCGAGATGTGACTGTGATTTCAAACTTCACACATCCTGTAACTCTTCAGTTTGGATCTAGCATGTTCAGTCTCTTCCTCCAGTTATGTGTGGTGATGAATGGAACTGTGTGAATGCATTGACATGTGAGTGTGTGTGTGTCTTTCTATGATTTTTGGCCAGTCATGGGTGTTCTGTTCCACTTTTCGTTGCCATGATTGGGCTAGTTGTTGAGTCGAGATCGCTGTAGGCATGGAAATGTACGCGTGTATGCATCTCTATCTCTGTGTGTTTTTTGCGTAAATGTGGTGATACATTCCTTTATCTCGTTTGTCCTGCAGTTATGCTTGTGTGAGGTGACGTATGGATTTGTGGGATTTGTGAGACCTAGTATGAATATGGGAGTTATGATATCTGTCTGATGACCAAGTGTCTACTGCTACTCGTGGTACATGGGGGCACATATTACTGTCTGATAGACAAGTGTCTATAGTAACTCATGGTACCTGGGTCACATGTTACTAAATGACAAAAAAGGGTTGCGGTGTGGGAGAGATGTGGCTGTGATTTCAAACTTCACACATCCTGTAACTCTTCAGTTTTTTCCTCCAGTTATGTGTGGTGATGAATGGAACTGTTTGAATGCATTGACATGTTAGTGTGTATGTATGTGTTTATGTGTGTCTTTCTATGATTTTTGGCCAGTCATGCGTGTTCTGTTCCACTTTTTCGTTGCCATGATTGGGCTAGTTGTTGAGTCGAGATCGCTGTAGGCCTGGAAATGAACGTGTGTATGCGTCTCTATCTCTGTGTGTTTTTTTCGTAAATGTGGTGATACCTTGCTTGTGTGAGGTGACGTACAGATTTTTGGTTGAGACCTAGTATGAATATGGGAGTTATGATATCTGTCTGATGACCAGATGTCTACTGCTACTCGTGGTACCTGGGGTAAATGTTACTGAATGGCAGTAAGGGTTAAGGTGTGGGATAGATGTGGTGGTGCTAATGTGAACAGTTTTGTACCTAGCACACATGATACTGGATGGTAGTGAGGTCTGTTGTGTGAGATAAATTAGATGATGTTGATGTGAAGAGTATGGTACCTGGAACATATGTTACTCATGATTTTTTGGTCAGTTATGAGCCATGGGGGTTCTGTCCCACTTTTTCTTTTCCATGATTGGGCTGGTTGTTGTGTTGAGCTCGCTGTAGGCATGGATATATGTGTCTGTGTGCGTAAGTATGGTGATACCTTCCTTAAACTCATTTATCTGGATGTATGATTTGCTGTTCCTGTTTCTTTGAGCTTGTGCATGGATACGTATGGATTTGTGGTTGAGACCTAGTATGAATATGAGGGGTTCTGGTATCTGCTGATAGTCAAATGTCTATTGTAACTCATGGTACCTGGGGCACTCTTAATGAATGGCAGATAGGGTTGCAGTGTGGGGGAAACGTATTGATGGTAAATGTAATCAATTGTGTGTGATGAACACTATTTATGATGTAAATACTTAGGTGTATGGTGAAAACATGCCATCTTTTGCACACCCTCTATCTCGCCAGGCAGATGATATGTAAGGAGAGTTCTGTTTTTCAGCCAGTCATGGGGGCAAGAAAGTACTACACCACTTTTTTTGTTTCCATGGTTGGTGCAGGTAGTTGTCCTGAACTTTCTGTAGACTTGTACTTGTATATCTGCGTCTCTCTTTGTGCATGTAAGTGTAAGTATTGTGATACCTGACTTAAACTCGTCTGTCTGATGATTTTTTTTAACGATAGTTCTGCCCAGTTAATCAGTGGTAACGACAATTCTGCCCCCACTTCATCGTTTCCATGATGCTTGCTGTTAGTTCTGTCGACCTCGCTGTATGCATGTACAAGTGTGTGCGTGTGTCTACTTCCTCTGTTAATTGGAGTCTAAAATATATGGTTATAGAATTATGCTCACCATCAACGTGTGCTTCTAACCATTGCTTCCGGGCTTAGGCAATCTCCCATTTGACTGTACTCTTTACAGTTTACTGCCGGTTGTGTTGGCATACGAATTGTGTTTCTCACGTTTTTCACTACATAAAAATCATTTAACAGAGAGGGTGATGAGGGAATGTACCAGAGAAGCGAAGGACTTGGGTACAAACCCACAGTCAGACCATTTCTTGTATATATAAGTGTAGTATGGAGACCACATTTTTTGTACATCAAATGCAAGGTGCAAAATATAGCAGCTAGATTTATTAGTGGAAAATATTCAACAAGTGCCTTAATAAAGGAACTGGACTGGATGTCATTGGAAGAGTGTCAGGGGCTGTATGTGGTGTATAATGCTGTTAGAATGGATATTGGAGGAATAATTCTGAGTGGTGTATGGAGCCTAAGTTGGCAATTACCACAATCTGGCATTAGACTTTAGATGATGAGGCCTGAGTGGATAAAATATCCAAACACCCACTTTGATCTAACAATTTACGACAATTCAAGCGTGGGTACTATCTTCGGCGCAATAGAACTAGTGTCTGCACCTATTGTGACGTTTAGGATACTTGTCGATGTGTGGGGGTCTTCTATGAAAATGTGAGTTATGATGTCTGTTTGATGACCAAGTTAGCTAAGGGCATTATGTCACTTTTATCGTGGTTAGTTGGATGAAGCATGCAATTATAAACAAATGTCACACTTGGTCCTGAATCCGAAGGTTGGCGTTAGATGGGAACATTTTAAACCGAATGGAGAACTCCCCTGGGTCCTGATTTATTGAAAAATAATTTCCTGGAAAACTGCAGTAGAACGACCTTAAATGGGCATTTTGGTACCTGGCTACTGATTAGGAGAAGACTCTGCGAATTTTTGGTTTACTTTAACGCACGAACAGAAGGTAACCCTGTCTGTAACTGATCAGGGGTTTGAGTGGGAATCATTGGAAAATAGAAGGAGGTTTGAGGAAGTGCTGGGCGTATGTTGGCGATGAGGCTAGGGGTGGATCGTGGTGAAAGAATTAGGAATAGTGCACTGGATTTCTTTTATAAGGAAGTGGGTAAATTTTCTATATCTACACCTCGGCCACAGGCATTCTATGACGAATCAGCATGTTCTGTGCTTAGCACTGCCTTACATTGACTCGATTTTTATCACATAGGACTGGCGTACTTCGATTCGAGAGGGGCGAAATTAGTAAGATTAACAGACGTATTTCGTTCCTGGAACATACGTGCTGTGCTGTAAAATACAGTTAAAGGTGCCAATCACTGATGTGTCACAAGGGATTGATTGGAATTTAGACAAAGTACAGCTAAGGACACTCAATTTGGGTGGGTAAATAGTTGTGGCAATGAGAAAATGATATATAAGTAGATTTACACGGGCGAGAACTTAATGTTTTCTTTTCGCCTAGCACACCCCCTCGGATCGAATTCCCGAGTGCTGAAGTTACTCACATCATTATTATTAAGTATTTGCATGAGAATGAATTTATTCTAGCTAATTAGACACACCAACAGGACGGACATGACATTCACAGACACACAATTTCATTACCTCTAATTTTGAAATTTGTCCTGGTGGAGGAACATCAAAGAGGCACCGGCTGCGGGATGTAATCAGATTATATTGTTCATAATGAAAAAGTGAGTTTGTTTCCCGTCTCTTCGTCGGTGAATTAATTTTTAATGTCTGCCTGCTTCGATGAACGGAATTTATGTTAACAGCGAGGTCTTTAGAGACGGGAAGGAATTCGGCCATGGCCTTTTGAAGGTAGCATCCCCGGCATTCACCTGGGGGAAACCATGGATGCCCCGGAACCTCCGTCCTCCCGAATGAGAGGCAAGAACGCTAAATAATTTCATGAAAACAGGTACACATAGAATTTATATCTGGAGTTTATGACGCTTTTTTTTCCCGTTAAAAGGAAACATTTATGCTTTTCGAGGCGTGGAAATTACGTAACTTTGCGGCTTTTCCACAAAACACTTAAACACCGCGGCCGGACTCGAACCGGCGACCTTCGGCACTCTGACCCCAACGCTACCAAGGTCGTTAGTTGAATTCTCTCTATCATTAACGCTGTTAACGATTAATTATATTGGAATCACACCTTACTGATGCTTATATTCGCTCAGAGTTATAAACATCCTCGAATATCAGAACTGCATTGTATAGATATGAATTTGAGCTAAGTCAGGACATTCCATAGTTCATTATCACGTTTTAAACGTAAAAGTTACGCTTTCTCATGGTCTATGTCTTATTTTTTAATTAAATACAAAGACTCAAGCAGTTTTTCTGTTCGCCCAGAATGAAAACTAAATTTTCGATTTTCGTTTTTAAAACACGTTATTCTGGCGAGGGGTTAGGCTACCATAAAAGATTCTTATATTTGTTCTACGAAAACTGACATATAATAATTATTCTCATCTCGTAATAATTTCTTCTTGAACCGCAGTGAATTTCTATGTATCCTGCTGGAATGCAGGACACCTGAAAAATAACAAATACACATGAAGCCTGAGACTCTGCAATATGTATTGGACGCCCTAATTTCTTTGTCCGCCAGCTATGCTTTCACAATGGTGGATGGCCTAGCTGTATCGCTCTGTAATGGAGCCATTTCGTAACCTGTCGGACTCCCGAAATATTTCACGCATATTGGTACACCCGCTCCATCTAGCGGCAAATGTCTTCTGCCGTGTGCTGACCTCTAGCGACAGTTATACAAGGCGAACGCGCGATGTCTCGGATGAGCAAGTTCACACCTGTCGCAACGCGGCCGGACTCGAACCGGCGACCTTCGGCACTCTAACCCCTACGCTACCGATGTCTGTTCACGTAAAAAAATCGCTTAAGTATTTTTCACGATACAAAATATTTTACTGTGTGTCGATAGTAGCCAAGATGTCCAGTGCTTGCTTAACAGGACGCTAGGAATACATATTTCGTCACGCTTAGTAAACAGAGATAACAGTGTACACATTTCGCAAAGCGCGCCGGAAATAATGCCACCGAACGCCATCTAGCCGCCACCAAATGAACTAGAAATTAAGCCCTTGGGAGATGGTGCCATCTGCCAGCGGATCTGTGAACTAACGGTGCAGCGCCATCTATCCGCAGATCGGGGAACTAACAGTATGACGTCAAGCCCGGCAGCTACCGCCATCTGTGCGACAGGTCGAGGAACTAACGTGTGACGTCATACGACCGGGCGGTGCGCTCGGCGGCCATCTTGGTCACACCAACGGGGGGCGGCCATCTTGTGACGTCACGCGGACGAGTGGAGTCTCTTTACAGTTGTCCAAAGAGCTTATCAGGCTTGAACTCTTATTATCTTCCTACTCTTGGTACCATTCACTAACTCCGGTTGTATCAATAAATTAACAACTCATTTCTAACCAGTTTACGGACGGCCTGTTTCTCTCATCTCCCTATATTGTATTCATTACTCAATAGGTGAAAGCTGAAATGGCACCAACAGGAGAAGGTAAATGACATTTTTTATTATTATTAGATAAATCATCATGTATAGTTTCATATATATATATATATATATATTAATACTGGGTTTTCTTATCCGTCTAGTGCAGCCAACAAATGAAAACTTTGTTACAGCAGTTATGGCAACTTGCGTTTCGGTTTATTAGACCATTATCAGTGCCCTAAAACAAGATATGTACAAATTTCGATGTTTAACAAATGTTTATCTAAATGAAGGTATAAATCTGTTATTAAATGTTATTTTTTGCTTATTTTTTTAATTTAATTTAATTGCAATGGAGCACAGGCTCCGGTGACAATTTCCCTACACCCCCATCTACCTCCCATCCTGCAGCCATTTACATTTGCTCTCTACAAATTTTAACTTTAAATTATTTCAACGTTTTCGGTAAATTATTCATCATTTCTCTTGGTAACTCATTCCAATCCCTGACACCCTTACCTAAAAAAGAGAATCTTCCCACACCCTTGGGCCTGAAATCGAGTGCCAGCTTGTGGTCATGGTCATCTTTTCCCTTCCATGCACTACTTTTCATACGTACTCCAATATCTTTCCATGCCTCATCGCCAGTATATGCCATGTACACTCCCATAACCCTCCTCATCCTCCTCCTGTCTTGCAATGAATCCCATTCCAGCTCCTTTATCATATCCGTCACTGACTGCATTCTGCGATAATTTCCAGAAACAAATCTAGCAGCCCTTTTTTGCACCCTCTCCAACTCATGTATTTGATACGTAAAATGAGGATCCCATACTACACTACCATATTCGAGCAATGGTCTTACCAAAGTTTTGTAACCCAATTCCTTTACTTCTCTCGTGCATCCCCTCATCACTCTCTCCAACAAATGCAGATCTTGGAAACCTTTTCCTACCACCTGTCCAATGTGTCCTGCCCA